>GL379878.1:434432-501137 GCA_000143925.2 Caenorhabditis brenneri | reverse complement strand
GAGTTTTTGAATATTCAAGAAAATGGACGGGAGATTGTGCGATTTTTCTATAACGACTGATAGGATTAGTGAAGACAATATGTTTTGAAAATTCGTAGAAATTTAGAGAGTTCAATAACCTTACTATTAGTGCAATGTTTCTGACTTTTTTTCGACTCCATCTCTAATAATATAACTCTAATAGAAGGGATCTTATCAAAGATTGTCTTTTTTCATTGATATCTCAGTCGAAATAGTTCCAAATCGTATGCAACATATGTTTTTTTTTTTGAAAAATCAATCACAAGAAAACTTTCATTAGTTCGATTATGTTTAGTCAGTTAGCTTTTCAAAGTTCTGAGACTTTGATGGAAAAGTTTCTAGCTGTCTACGCTTCATTTGATATTTGTTTTTAATTTTCAATTATGTGCCCTTCTGCTCGAGGTGTTCTCTGAAGTGAATCCTGAAGTTTTGTAACGTTATGCTCTTCGAAACTTATCAAACGGTGGTCGTGAAATGACTGTTATCATTTTCAAAACATGTGCACAACACTCCGTGTAAACTTTGAACTTTCTCCTCCGATCTATCCGTCCAAAAACAAAAAGAAAACAAAAAAACATGTTCCTATATAATTTGCATGACGTCTTTCTCTTTTTTTCCAAATTTTTCCGAACACTGATTGGAAAGAAAAGGAAGAAGGACCTCCCAATTGCGTACGTGTGAGATTCCACACACCGCCCGAGTTTTCGATTCAATTACCTTCTTCCAACTATCTCCCAACAACATCTTCTTCTTTTCGAAAAGAATTCAATTTTGTATACAAAATATATTTCCGTTTTCTCTTTCCAGACACACAACATCTCATTCGTTTCGGTGGTTGTCTGCAATTTGTATCCATTCAAAAGAACAGTTCAATCTGTTGATTGCTCTGTTGAAGAAGCGATCGAGAACATTGACATTGGTGAGTAGCTGTTCAATCATCCATGAAATCATTCCCTTTTGTTTTAAGTTGCCATCCGTTTTTTCTCTTCTTCTTTCCCTTTTGATTTTTCGATTTATTTATGCACTTGACTTGATTCTGCTCACTCTCTCCTTGTGACTTCTTTCAGGACCAAACAACACGGAATCTTCTTTGTTTTAATGTTTTCTCAGATTAATAATCCAATTTAAACTGAGAAAAACGAGAAAGGAATTAGGAAGCAACCAACTGAGATGATATTTTTTTTGTGTATTTTAATGTGGGTGGAATGGGAATTTAAGAAGAGAAGAGAGTTTACTTAATCTGTGAAGTTTTGAAAAAAAAAACATCTGAATGTTTTTGAATTGAGCGAAATTCCGGGTCTATAAAATGAATTCTTTACTCTAGAAAGAAATAATTTTGATAGGCTTCTTCGCCACTCAGGGAATTTCTGGCAAAATGCCCGTGAATTTGGGCGCCTTGCCCGCGTGAGTTCGGCAAGGCGCCCAAATTCACGGGCCCTTCGCCCATTTTCACGGCGTTTAGCCGAAAATGCACTGAATGGGGAGAAAGTGTTGAAAAAAAGCAAAGGGTCGACCTTGCCCAACTCGCGCCACACTCTTGCCACGCGGCGTTTCGCCCAATTCGAAGGCATTCTGCCCAATTTTAGAGCAAAACGCGGGCGTGTCGCCCAACTCACGCCAGAAAATCTCTGAGCAGTAAGTTTTTGCTGAGAGTAGTTACCAACAAGACTGTTCTCAGAGTTTCTGACTCTTGATTTTATTGTTCAGGGGTGAGTAGGCATTTGAAGTAAGAATATAGTTCCTAGTGTACTTTCAGGAATATAGTTCAAACCGTACAAAGACGTGATACTATCAAACTGAAATACCGTCAGTTGAAAACATTTTTACGTCGGATGCAACTTTGTTTTGTGTTTTTGCTGCAAATAGGAACACAGTTAAAGACCTACTAACCAGCAACAGAACCCTTTTCGAACTCTGACAAGCTGAGTGTTACCGTACTCCCATTTCTTCTCAAAACTTCCTTAGTCCGAGTCCATAGAGTACTCGAAATTCTTTGACCTACTTACTCCATTAACTCTTTTTTCCAGTCCTCATTGTACTTACCTTTTCATCCATTTCTTCTTCCTCCTCTTCTTTTTGTCCTTCTAGAATCTTTCACCTTCATTCTATCCATCAATTCATCTGATTAACCTTTTCCCCCTCTAAGCTCCGCCCCTTTGTTTTCCTGGTCCTGTCTCCAGATTGTTTCTTTTCTTCCATTTCCCAATTTCTTTAATTTGTTTTCCTCTGACTGTAATATTCAGAAAAACACCAAAGAATATATCCATAAACCACCCCAATATCCTCTCTAGGGACCAATTTCTTTTCTATAAAAACGAAATCCGAGTTCCGTGTTTCTATTTTCAGGAGGAGTAACACTTCTTCGTGCCGCCGCTAAAAATCACGAACGTGTCAGTGTGATCTGTGATCCTGCTGACTACGATCACATCATTTCGGAGGTTCGTTTTTTAAATTTTGTTATCATTTATTAGAGAGAGAGAGAATTCTTTGAAACGGGTAAGGGGTTTGAAAAAGTGTGAATGTAATTTATATTGAGATTACCATTAATAGAATTGTAAATAATTTTACGACCATCGGTCCTCAATATACGAAAACCGTGACTGAAAATGTGTACTAACAATTATTTTTATCCTGGTAATGCAAGGATGACAGAGTGAAAAGGAACTTTATGAAATGTTAAATAAAGTTCAAAATGATTTTATTATACTCTCTCATCAATGCCCTTTGCAAACTTCACTGCAAACTTACAGTAAAAATATCAGGCTACATTCATTTCAGCTGAAACCCTTCCTCATCTATAGCTGAGTTTCTGTGAACTGAAAAACAAGTCACTTTTTCAAAAAAAGAAAGTTATTTTGAAAACCTACCATAACTCATTACTCATTTCGAACTCTTTGGAGACCGTCCTTCTTCATTTATTTCAACCGAAAAAAGAATGAGAAGGATGGGGTTTCGGGACTAAAAGAATGAATGAAATATTTTTGACACGCTCTCCGTATGTTCCTTGGGAGCCATTTGTCGACACAAGAAGACCCTCCTTCACCCAAACTTTTTAGAAGATCTCAAGAGAACCAGACTAGTGACTTTTATAAATGAACACAAGGGAAGAAGAAGACGTCATAAGTTTTTAGAAAGGTTTTTCTATTTTCTTTTATTTTCTGTTTTTGACTCCTTTTCTAAATTGGTCCTTTGAGAATTAACAACGACACTCGATGATTTTGTGTTGAAACCAATGTATTTTTGCAGTTGAAATCCGGTGGAACAAGTCGCGAACGTCGCCAACTACTCGCCTTAAAGGTTAGTCATTTTCATTCTTTTTCTTTCAGAAGGATGCCACTTTTTTTTTTGAAAATATCCCTAAACTTCCAAAAAGCGATGAGTAAAATTGGTGAAAAACAGCGGGAAAGGGACACAACCCGGTAATAAACTTGGTGCAGAAAAGAGAGAGAGACTGATTTTATAGTAGAGGAGCTCTGTGGGTAGAGGAGCAAAATGATAGAAAAGAAGGGAAGAAGTGAGAAGAAGAAGAAGACTATGTGACGCCTTCTCTTCTCATTTCAAAAAACTTCGATTTTTTTAGTTAAACGTTTCAGGTCAATTTTGGGTTGACTCATTCAGCGAGAAGGTTTAGGTAGATGACTAATCAGATCCTATGATCATTTGTTTTTTGAAGGTGGCTTAATAGGGCTCAGTTGCAGAGTTCCGACAAAGTGTTCAGAGAACCTTCAAGTTGTGTTATAACCATACTTACTTTTTAGCTCATATCTGCAATAGCATTTGAGTTGTTTCACCAGTCGGTGGGGCCGCCTAACGGCGGCTCACCTCCTTTCCTTCGTCGCTGCGCTCCTCAATAGCTCGCGGCTTCGCCGCTCGCTCCCCATTCCCAAAACTGATTCATCCCTTTTAAAATTTCAAATTTTTGGGCGGAGTGCTGAGATGCTGATATGTTGAAAATGCTTCCATGAAACCAATTCTTCCTGAAGCGTTTGATTTCGGAACTTTTTTGCCTTTTTTCATGTTGTTTCAAAAAAGTTTCGTTTCCGTTCCCATGGAAATTGTTTTCCGAAAAATTTCTGTTTCCGTTTTAAGCGGAAATTTTTTTCAGCGTTCCGTGCAACACTGGCAGAGAAGAAACTTAAGCAAATCCAACGGAAAAGTTTCTATTAAAAAATTAATTTTTCGCAGTGTAAAATGTGGGGAATAGGATATGGGATCCTCATCTGATGAAATTCCTTTTTTGGTCAGCTTTAGACCTTTTCTCATTTTTTGGTCTGCTTGGGCCCGTTCGATCTGCTGGGCCCGATTTCCTGGTTGGTCTGGTTAGCCATAATTCTGCCTTTTCGGTTGTGTTATACTCACTTCTTTTTGGTTTGCTCACACTTGCTCCGTTAAGTTTGGTCTTAGTACGCCCATTTCAGCGTTTTAAGTCAAATTCCCGAGATATTTTGTAATTAAAAAAATATTGACCGCACCTGAAAACCGAACCCCATTTCAGCGCTGTAAAGATTTGAGGGACTTACAAACAACAAACCAACAGAAAAGAGGTTTTAGAATAATCAGAAAATGACGAACATAATATTCAAACTATGAATGTGTAATGATTTCAACTGTGACAGTTCACGTTGATAGCATTGTTTCTCTTCCCAAGAAACATTCCATGAGCCCTATCTAGGCACAGGGTCCCACTCAAAATGAAAAATGGAAAAAACGGGCATAAAGTTCAAATTGAGCTCTTTCGATATGTGAAAACCCGGTGCAAATCGGACCAAAACTGAGAGAGCTAGGCTCGGCGCCGGACAGACAAACAACAAACACACAGAAAAGGTGTTTTAGAATAATAAGATACTAATGAGAAGCTGTGACAGTATCTTCAATTCTCGTTGCTATAAGCCGTTTCTTACATGCTACTGTTCAGTTCAGGCGAGCCTAAATTAGAGGTTTTGCAAACTTTTTGGGGCAATAACTCGGTTTTTAAATTGACATAAACAAAACACTGTGGACTTCGATTTGTTGAAATAATTCATCGGTTGTATGAACCTGAGATCGTTTGACTGAAGGATTCGCTGAGATAAGCCTGGACGTAGTTTGAGATCCAAATTCAACAGTATCCCAAAGAAAAGAAGCACAATCTCATTGATCATGTATCCAACTGTGTCCATTGATCAAAACGTTTTCTCTTTCTCGATTAACGTCATTCTACCTTTCTTTTTCCTCATTCCTTCTTCAAACAATTTCATCAATTATTCTGAAAAGTTCACCACTCCATCACCTTTTGTCTCTCCATTCGAATCCAAAAAAACCTTCACTTCCCACTCAAAATATCGAACTACTTCTTCTCCTTTTTTGTTTTTGTTTTGTTCATTTTCCCATATTTACTCTATCTCAAAAAGTACCTAACAAGGGAGGTGTTTAACCCCAAGAACTTGGAATTTCTTATAAAGTTCAAAATATGCTTATATTGGTCTGAAACCACCCCAAAAAAATTTTTTTGAAAAGCGGGCCACGGGGAACCGAGATATAGCGCCTCAAAGTTCAGATTATTACAGTACATTTACAGTAGAATTAACGTGAAGATACCCTATTCTAGGCCCCAAAACGTGACCTAAAAGTGATTCTCGTGAAAAATGTTAACAGACTTTTCGATGTAACTCTGCGAGCTCTATCCGATGGTAAAAAATATCACCCACATTTTATTTATCGACACGTCCTCATTATTGCGGTCGAGTAATTCCAAGCCAAAATGCACTGGCAGGAACTTGGAGGCGCTATATCTCGGTTCCCCGTGGCCCGCTTTTGAAAAAAAATTTTTTGGGGTGGTTTCAGACCAATATAAGCATGTTGTGAACTTTATAGGAAATTCCAAGTTTTTGGGGTTAAACACCTCCCTTGTAAATAGAGGAATTTATTAAAATATGAATCTTTGAACCACTCTTTTTCTCCTTTTTCCACTTCTTCTTCTTCTCTTTAATCTTCATTCTTTTCCACTTCAAATTTCGATTCGATCTCCTTGAAACACAAACAAAAAAATAACTCTCTTTCTTACAAATTTAAAACAAATGTAACACGAAAAAAGGAAAGAAACTTTGAAAAGTGGAGTGAAGAAGAAGGGGGCGGAGGGAAACAAAAAAACCGGAAGGAGAAGAAGAAGAGGTTTATCAATCTCACCGTTTTTTGGGCTCTTCAGGGAGACGTAATTTTTCAAGAACACCCTTTGCAGATATTGAGATGGGAGGTTCATTTTGTAGGTTCTCTCTCAGCCGTATGGTAGAAGTTAGCAAGCTAGGATAGGAATTTCTATTATTTTCCAAGATAAGATGAGATTGCTCTCTCAAATTGATGGTTTTTTTTCCGAACTTCTCGAATTGATAGGATGATAGACATTTTGAAAAACTTTAGTTATGGAAGAATCCGGATTAATTGAGAGGCTCAACTCTGACGAACTGATTTTTTGGTTTTTTGCCTCGGGCTTTTTCAAAACTTGATCTCTGAAGGTTGAAGAATTCTGTCGATCTTTTGAACATTCTCACAGTTGGAATTTTTGTGACTAAGCTCCTTTTTGATTTCCTCCTGCGTTCGGAGAATGATTTGGTCATTACAAAGAGAGGTCTAATGAATGTGTGAACTGTAAGCTTCTGTCTGAACATTGACACTATTTTGGATGATAGTGAAAAATCAACTTTGAATGAAGATGTAATATCCCTAACAGAGGTTTATCATGACTATAATTTCAATTTATTGACTTTGACATTGGATTTTTGTCCTATTATAAGAGGCTTCCGTTATTCAATTGGTCTCTCTGAACTCTCTATCAGCCTCACAACCAGTTTGGAAAGTATAAACATTTTCTAGCTTTCTTCATCTCCTTCTTCAATTCTGAATTCGTTCGTTTAAAAGTTTCAATTCGACAGAATGTCAGATGTCAAATAAAGACCAAAGAAGACCCGTTTCCTCCTCTTGTTTAAGTTTAAACTTGACACATTTTCTTGCCCGATTAATTCCAAGTGCTCATTGCTCTTCTTCGGAAGTTTCCTGTCCTCTCCACCAATTTCCGCTTTTTGTTCGTCCGGGAACTGATCGTCGAGGTCTTCAGAAGACGTCGACGCCTTCTTCTTCTTGTCGATTCAATTTGCCAACCAAACCAACCTGACGACATCTTTTCTTTTGTTGTTTTTATGTCTGAAACCGGAGTGTTCAACACCATATCCAACAAAAAAAGAACATCCATTTTGTCGACTGAAAATCTTTGTTCAATGCTCACCAGACTGAAACTTTCATTGAATTTAAAAAAGCTTCTTCTGAAAGAAAAAACGACAAAAAACATTAGGAAAGATGCATTAGAAAGATCTCTAGCCATAAAATCTAGTTTCGAATCCGAAATCCTAGGCTGGTGCTCCAGAAGAACCTATTCGGAAGTAGATGGTTCTGGAATCCTAGACAGCTTCTTACTCTTATTCAAACGCCCTTTTATAAGAAATCTTTTGATAGAGGTTTCATATTTTGGTGAAATGATCCCAATAAGAAGACTGTGATCATAAGTACATTTTTTTTTTGATTTTTTATTGCCCGGAACTGATTTTTGACTGATCCTATTCCTAAACCCTTCTAACCCCTTATGTACCTTTTTTGACCTACTAATTCTGAAGTGCTCATAAACCAAAATCATTTATTTCCACTCCCGTTCATCCATTCTTCTTTCTCCCTCTCTCTCTTACTTTTCGACCCCTTCTTATTTTGTTTCTGGTCCATTTTGCTCTAATCCCTTATTCCTCTCATCAACTCTTTGTCCTTGGACCCGTCTTTTCGACCACCGGCCCTTTTGGAATTTCAACGTTTTTCGGTCGAAAGGACTGGGGGACCCGCACTCTTCCTTCGGTTGTCGACGCGTTTTCTATCGGTCATAAACTTTCACAAAAAAAGGGAAGATCTGTGGGACAATTGAAACAGAGAGTTTCACTCCTCGTGGTTCTTCTTCTCCTGCAACAACCAATTGCTCGCTTCGTTTGAATTTTCTGTCTCTTCCTCTCTTCTTCTTCTGCCATTTTGAAGAAAAAAAAAGCAATTTGGACAATCAGGTACACGAAAGTTCTTGTGTCCGTCCACATCTCCAGGGAATCCTCACTCGCCTGAAATCTAATTGTTCGCTCCTGTGAAGGAAAAAAGAAGAAGAATACACTATGAAAGAAGAGTCCATCACGTGGATCTCTCCCGGCACCTTTCTGTTTTGATCTAGCACAGTTTCTGGTTGTTGATAAGTTGACATTCGAGTATCTTTCTGAAAATATTGATAAACTAGTGAACTTTAATTTTGCCTTCTGACAAAGATCTTCATAATAGCAGCTTTAGAATCAGATCCAAATCAAGTTACAGTCTAGATTTCCTTAGATCTGGTTAACCCAAATCTATAATTTGAACTGGAGTGATTAGTCCATCAGATTACCAAAGCGTTCAAATGAAAACTAATATCCTTTGACCTATGAAAAACTGACCTGTCTATATTCTTTTTCTTCCCTCTCTCTTCCATTCACTTCTTCCTAATTTTTCCCACATTTTGACGTCTTCCGGGCTATCAGGTTGCTCTTTGTGCTCTTTTTGCAAACTCATTCCGGTCAAGAGAGATGTCTCTTCAACTACATATTATTGTATGTTTTGTCTTCTTTCATTTGTCATTTGAATTCTTTTTGAATAAGCCGACAATGTCGTCGTCTTGAAGGGGAAAAAGTCAAAGGTTTCTTTTCATATTCGGTTCGTTGAAGAAAACGGAAATCCGATTCGATTTTGTGAAAACTCTTTTTGAAAACCATCTCATCCATGAGAGAATCTTGAGTTCGCTTACGGATCAATCAGTTTTCCATACTCCCACAACATTCCGGAACCACATTTTCATTCAGTTGGCTCCGTTGTGTCTTGATGTTTTATTTTTTCTTTTTGGGATTCAATTTGATGGTTGGTTTCCAAAATTGAATGTTATGTTTATGAGTGAAAGTCACCACTATAAAAAGGAAGTTATGAAGTTGAAATCGGAATTTTTCTCTTGAATTCACTGTTTTCCCGACAAAGTTTCAGTGTTGAACTTCTGTTTGTGGTATAACTTGTGATAATGGAAGGATGACTACTTTAGGATTACTGTAGAATCAAAATCAAAAATGCTATGATGAATCCAGGGTCTGGACTTTTTGAATAGTTCAGAGTTTTTGATGCTCGTTTTCTCTGCCCTTTCCTGAGAACTTTTTCTTGATTTTATAGAAGATCTTCAATTGGATCCAAAGATCGTGAAGAAAAAATAAATTAGATGAGTTGCTGGCCTCAAGACTTTTATGTCAAACTGAAGTCCTGATAATCTATATTTCCAAGTTCTCTCATGTTTCAATTGTTTCCCATTTTTGATATTTCCAATCCTTTCTCAATACAAACTCCTCATTTTAATTCTTCACAGCCATGACTACTTTAGGATTACTGTAGGAACAAAATCACAAAAGCTTAGATGACACCAGAGAGCTGAATTTTCGAATAGTTTTTCGATTACGTTTTTTTTCTATCAGAAGATCCTGAAGAAAAAATGGATTAGATTAATTGCGGGCCTCAAGACTTTATGTCAAATTAAATTTCTTAAGTTCTGTAATTCTAGAATTTCGATTTCTCTCATCATTCAAATTCTTTCAAATCTCGAATCTTTCTAACTCTTCTTGAATCTTCCTTCTTAAAGTACTTCTTCACAGCCATCCTCCGAGACATAATCATCATCTACTCTATTTATTCGAATACTCCCTTCTTCAAAAATCAAAAATGTCTCGGATATCATCGATGGCCTATAAATGGAAACAACCGCCGCCTATAAACGACGATGCTCGACACCGTTCACAGAGCAATTCCCGTCTTTTTGACAGAATTTACGGGCAAATGCACAGAGGAAATAAGGTTTCTTGTTACTTTTGGGTGTGAAATGAAGAGAGAAAGTGGGCATCCTTTTGAAGAAGATAGAAGAAAACAAAAGAGATAAACATCAGAAAAAAAAGAAATGGGGTGGCAACAACTCAAATTTATTTTTTATTTTCTTTTGCAGGCATTCGAACACACAACGTCGTACGACGAATCAATTAGTGGATTCATGCGTCGTCGATTCGCTGGAAACGGCGAACGGGCGCTTCCCCTCAGATATGGTGAGTTGAGAGATTTTAACTGTAGGGAGTATGTAGTTTCTAGTGCTCCTGCTTGATGAAAAACTGTCAGTACCATACACTTCAAGACAGCAGGAATGTATTTTAAGGGTACAGAAACCAGTGATTTGGTAGTTTGATTATTCAAACAAAATTGAAAAATGAAAGACTGAAAAACAAAAAGGAACGATCAGATGCTCAATCAAGGAGCAAGTTAGAACACTGTCAGCAAAGTTTGGTAGTTCCTAATTTTCAATCTTCAGCTAATTTTAGACTTTCTAGGCGAAAGATCAAGTCATTTTTGAATCAAATCGTTTCCAGCAACTTCCAGAAATGTCAAAACTCTTTGACCCATTTTTCATGTCACTCAATATGAAAACTGACATCTTCTCTTCATAAAAAACGAGTATACTGTAAATCAAAAAAGTGTCACAAAAGAATCAAGTTTTCCTGTGATAAGTCGTTGTTTTGTTTTGATTTGTGAACTCAACTGACAGACATTTGTCACAATTTCACACGAAAAAACGGATGGGGTGTCAAGAAACAGGAATATCTTCTGAAGAGAAAAGAGGGCAAGTCTCCAGGGGATTCCTTCTTGATGCTCTCCAACACAGACACTTTGAGCTCTTAGATTACTCCATGTTCTTTTCTTTTCTTTGTTTTCCATTGTTTTTTCAAACTTTTAATTGGTTTTACAGGCACAAATCCTCATCAAAAGGATGATGCCGAATTGTATATAGTGGAAGACGAAATGCCAATCAAAGGTTCGTTTTATTCATCTTTGTCCAAGTATATAGTCCATCAAAAATGTATGTGAATGATGATGATGTTGGTCTCATCGCTCTGACTATCATCTGGACTGAGAGCAGTGTTCTTCGTCTTCTTCTTTTTCTTTTTTATTCCTTGTTGATCTCTTCCTTCTAAAAAACAGAAACTAATATTCTTCAATAATTTACATGTCTGATGAAAGGTATTTAAAAAGACTTTCCCAATACTTCCGGCTATTCATTTCTCTATCAAAGGATGCTTTCAGTTCTCAACGGTTCACCGGGATATATCAACATATTGGATGGATTGAATGGATGGCAATTGGTCAAGGAGCTCAGTGATGCTACAAAAATGCCAGCGGCTGCCTCCTTCAAACACGTTTCCCCAGCAGGTATGAGAACGTTTCTGAAGATTCTATTGCTACGAAAGGGGTAGTATTCCTAATTCGTTCTTGTTCAAACTCACCAGAAAGTTATGCTAGAAATTCAATACTGGACTTTATCTCAGAGTTTTTGAAATTTCATTTGAAAACTCTCAAAAAAAAAAGACTCAAAAGTCTATTCCTCTTTTTATTCCAGAAATGAGCATCAGATTTCGAAATTATTTTAAAACTTCAACCCTGTAAAAACTGTTATTGACGGTCATGTCTTCCCGTTTTACCATATCCCAATCATATACTGTCTTTCAATTGTAGAGAACATTTAATTCTGAGGCGCTTTATGTTCAACAGTTCACAAATCTCATTTTTCCAGGTGCTGCCATTGGTCTCCCATTGAATGAGACTGAAGCTGCTTGTTGTATGGTTTCGGACCTTCCAATCGACCCCAAAAAACCATCATTGGCTGCAGCATACGCTCGTGCCAGAGGTTTGTTTTTTTCAAAAGAAGAAGCTTAGATAATGTCCAATTCACCCCGGTGTGTATTTCCACAGAATGTATTCACTATCACTTTCCCTTTCACTTTGTTTTTTTATGCACTCACTCAATATTTTCCCGTTTTCCTTATTTAATCTCACCACTTCTTTTCTTCCTATCCTTGCACTTTCTGTTCAGAACAGGACTGGATAATCAATGATCGTCTACAAAGGTTTTCAACAGCTGTCGGTATGAGAAACGCCTCATATTTTATATTTTGCACCGCTTTTTGTGATTATTTTTTGTTTATTCGGAGGAAAGAAGGAGATCTCGTCGCCGACTCCTTGATTATTTATTTAGGCTTTTTTGTTTCCTGTTTTTCGATGGCCTATAATTCCGAACGGGATTTCTAGGCCATTGATTCTGAATCTCTGATAAAAAAGGTCTGATTCCCTTCAATTTCAGGAGCTGATCGAATGTCTTCATTCGGAGATTTCATTGCTCTTTCGGAAAAATGTGATGAACTTACGGCTAAAATCATAAACAGAGAAGTATCTGATGGAGTTGTTGCACCGGATTATGAACCGGCTGCATTGTCTCTTTTGGCGAAAAAGAAGAATGGAAATTATTGTGTTTTGAAGGTTTCAATTTTCTTTTCGAATCGAATAATATTCTATTCATTTCTCTTCAGATTAATCCTAATTACTTGCCATCTGAGACCGAAGAACGTACTGTATTCGGGTTGAGACTCCGTCAAAAACGGAACAATGCGGTCATTAATGCGGAGACATTCACCAATGTGGTTGGGAAGGAGAATGGAGTAAGTGGAAGAAATATGAGTTAATGAAATCAAGAGAACTGATACGAAACTGAATAAACTTAGGTGAAAATGTTTGAATGAATTATACAATCATCACTGAGGCGAAACTGATAGTAGCACCTCTAACAGAAAGTCACACCAAAAATTTTTGTATGAAACGCTCTACCAATGTGAATACTTCTATTAGAATGACCATCTGGATTCTGACATTTTCCCAATCATTCCATTTTCAGTTGAACAAACAAGCGATCGATGACTTGATTGTTGCCACGATTGCTCTCAAATATGCTCAATCGAACAGTGTCTGTTTTGCTCATCGCGGACAGGTATGAATTCCGAAATCTGATACACCATTCTCCCCTACGTCATTTCTTACGAAAACCTATTTTTGAAACAAAGCGTCCCCCACTCTCCACACGCAACATAATCGCACATTTCCGGTGCATACCCGTTTTGAACGTCATCACGTATTCTGGTTTTTTAGGTCATCGGAATGGGAGCAGGTCAGCAGTCTCGTATCCATTGTACTCGATTGGCTGGAGACAAAGCAATGAATTGGTACGTTTTCAGAGAGCATTTTATAAAGGTTTATGTAGGAAGTGAGCATATAAGTGGCTTCAGCTCTTGATTTTATGAAGGGTTCCTTGAAATCCCATAGTCACCCATCGCTTCGTTTCCCTGATTCCATACCAAATCAAAGTAATCTTTTAAGAGAAATTCTTCATTAGAGAGCAAGAAAACTGCTCTGAAAAACGGGCAAGAAATGTAATAGTCATTCAAAAATTCATCAATAAAAATGTCGTGTGAAGATGGGTTTGTTGCAATCTGGACCACAAGAATCTCGAACTCTTTTCCAATATCCAATTGTTCCTCTATCTCTACATCCGTTCGCTCCTCCATCATGTATACGTGCAATCGTTTCGCAGTCTGATTTTCCGTAACACTTGACACGAAATTTGCTGGCCAGAGTCTGAAAAGTTTGAATATGTCTGTCTATTGTTCATTCTCTATTGTTTCTTCGAAGGGGACAATGACGTCAGGATGGGGACGTTTGTTTCCAAAAGTGGCCTCCACTTTTTCAATGAAAAACCAAAAAAAAAATGAGAGGCAATTTCGGGATGAAGAAGACATTTCGTACAGTCGATCATAAAACGAAAGGAGAAAAAGAATAATAAAAATGACACATTTATCAGCGAGCGGTCAGTTTTTGGGAGTGGGAGAAAGAACTTTCAGTGTGTACAGACTGTGTACATTTTTGATCTACGATCTATTGAAATTTTGAAATTTCGATTTGAAGAAACTGAACTAACCCGGATACAAGAGGCAGAACATTGATAGTCTTGAGCACAGTTCATCCATGCTTCATTCTCAGATTCATCGTCTTTTTTGCCCGGTTGATAGCATTGCTGAAAATTTAGAATATCAGAGTTTTTAGATTTATATGAGAATGTAAAACGTAGTTCCTTTTGAAAACCAGGACGAGATGGTATTCTATACTTATTTACTTTTTAATAACTTTTTATCAAAAGGGCAGCATCTACTTTCAGAACTTGTTCTCTCTGCTTTCGCCTACCAAGTTTTCCCTTATTTACCTGAAATTGATAAATATTGAGTCTGAAATATCCGCAGCCAATTCGATCGAATTGATCAACTGCACATCCCAACGGTACACATCCAGAGTCTTGATCACACATTGCGAGAAGGCATGCGTGGTCTCCTTCCACTAAAAAAAACATTCGGATTAAACTTTATTTAATGAGTTACTCTTATTCCAAAAATGCTTCGTATTCTTGTCTAGGAAACTTTTCTTCGTCAGAAAAGGGTACGATACACTTCAACACTTTGATTTGGACCACTCAAAGCTTCACCCCAACGAGTCCTCATCGGACTATGCCCTATTATAGAGGTAGCTCAAACTTGATCACTATCTTATCAGTACTTTCAAAAGTCAATTCTCAAAATGAAAACCCACACAAACCTTTATCAAACATGAGCAATTGACTCGTAACGCTGATTAACAGCGAGATCAATACAACAGCAATCAGCATATTCATTGGAGGATTAACTAATTCACGGAGGCCTCATCTGTGGCTGAAATTCTTTTTTATTTTTCCAGTTTTCGGAATCTTCTAGAATACCGTATCAGATGAGAAAAGAATAAGTGGAAGTGGAGAGATTTCTCCGAAATATCGGACCTTTTTTACGTATGTCTCCTTAAAAGAAGACCCTTCGTCTCCTTCGTTTTGTGGGCAGCAATTGGCCACGCCCACTTCGTTTGACCACTCGATCGGTGACGTTTGTTGCTCCAATACTGAAGCCTGAAAGAAAAAAAAAGAAGACGTGGAATAGAAATGGAAGAGGAGACAGAAGAAGAAGAGCGATTTGATTAATGAGGTGGATTCAGTGGCACTCTCATCCCAAAAAGGGTACAAACTGACACGTCATTTTGACTGAATTGGGGTTAGTGGTCAGTTTTCGGAGAAAGGATAAAAGAATTAAAATAGTAAAAAGAACAGAAAGATGGGATTAAAATGGATGATGTTGAAGATAATTGAATGGGAATAGAGTTCAATTGATCTTTGAAAAGACGGAAATACTCTGATGGAGATGATCTGGCACACAAGCCTCTAATAGAAGAGCATTTGGTGTTCAAAAAAGAGATTAGACAATGCTCCACGATCTTATTGAAAAGATCTGGAATCTACAGTAACCCGAATGTTCTTATTGAACTCCGATTTCAAAACATTTCATCATCATCTCAAAGAAAAAGAACTCTGTCTCCAGTTCTCGTAAATCGAATTTCTTCCTGTGAATACAACATCCTTCTTTTTGGAGATTTTGTGACGTAAAAATGACGTCGTGTGAGAAGCTGTCACGTATCAAAAATAAACCATGTCAACTCAAAACATCAGATTTTTTGATGGAGCTAAATTTGAAATGTTGCAAATTTTGAGAAGTCTAAAAATGGAAACAAACAAAAAAATGCGTGGGACTGTTTTCAGTGAGTCATCTGAGATCTCAAGCGATAATATTTTCAAGACGCTGAACTCTCAGAAATCCACTACTGAGTCTAGGACGGGAAAGTCTATTTCAAGACTGTTACTCTGACACAAAATAGTTTCCAATCAGAATCATATCGAGTGTTCAAAGTGTTCATTGAAAACCTCAATAAAATATATGATTGAACCGATGGACACTTCAATCAGATGTTTAAAATTAAAATTTATCATTTTCTTTTTTTTTCGAAATGATTGATTCTCCCGTTGTCCCCTTCTGTCTTCCACCCTCCTCCTTCCGGTAATTTCTCCATTTTTCAAACTGATAAAAATAATAAAAAGTGATTCGTCACTACGAAAAGATCAAAAAACATTCCCTTCAGGTGGCTACGACAACACCCGACTGTCCTCTCTTTGCCATGGAAAAATGCAATCAAACGATCGGAGAAATCGAATGCAATCGATGTTTTGTGTAGTGGAGTTCTCGGAACGGAGGTGAGAAAACTTCGAAAATCGATACGATTTGAATCAGTTTCTTCTCGAACTTATTTTTTCGTTTTGACTGGTTTTTGGAATCTCATTCATTAAAAACCAAAGTTCCAAAGATGTGAGACTATTTTTAAAATTAGATCATGCTCCACTTTTAAACGAGCAAAAATCTTTTTTTTCTAAATGTATCCTTTTTTTCGAATTTTTCATTTCAAATTTCATTTATTTCTTTTTGCAGATTGCAATTGACCAATGGCAGCAATATTTCAATGAGCCAGTGGAACCGATTGCCGAGGTACGTATCATTTGAAATATTTGCCCGCGGGCGTGTCGAGTATCATAATCCTCGTGGTCCTAAAAGAGAGATGACGTAGTGGAGTATTAGTGTCTCTGTTTTCGATACTTTCAAAAATACTTTGAAAAAAAAAACTCTTCTGGGAGCACAAAGGAAAAAGGATACAAAATGAAAAATGAGGGAAATTTCAGGAAGAACGTAAGCAATGGTTGAGCCAACAAACTGGAGTTGTTATGAGTTCTGATGCTTTCCTTCCCTTCCGTGATAACGTCGATTGTGCCAAACAGGTAATTTCACTTTTGAAGTTTCGAAAAAGTTGAGCTAGGTAAAACACCCTGAGAACTCGAGTTTTTTTCAAATCAGAAATTCAAAATTTCAGTCTTTTTTTTCTCAAAAATCATCGGAACAACATACAGTAGAACTCTCGAAATAGCACTCACTTTCGAGTGCAAAACTAAATTTATTTGTGACGTCTCACTCTACGAAAACCTAATTTCTTTTCCAGTTCGGTGTCTCATATGTTGCTCATCCGGGCGGTTCGGTTCGTGACGAAGAGATCAAAGAAGCATGTGATGAACATGGAATAACACTCATCCACACTGGAATTCGTCTCTTCCACCATTAGTTTCAGCAATAATTTCAACCCATAAAATGTACATTTTTGTCATGGGTTTGGATTTTTTGAACTTTTGTAATTGTCTTGATACATTTTAATCGAATTTCAATTAATAAATAACCGATTTAAAACTTGAAATAAAGCGAGCAATATTCACATATTATGAAAAACCAGATAATTTTACACAGTTTCCTAACGAGCTTTTACAATAAGATCTGTCCAGTCGGCGGCCAATTTTCCGGTTCTCCAGTCTTCTAAGGTCAGACTTTTCTTTTCAATTGTATCTCGAAGGGATCCAAGAAGACTTGCTCCAAGCCAAGAGATAAAGATTGGAGAATTTTTGATTGCAGGGAATTGGTAGAACTTCACAACTTCAGCGTATTTCGTTGCATTCTTCTCGTCAATGACCTCTATTTCTTCCTGAGCAAAACATTAAAATGATACGATTTTTTGTTTATAAAGTTACCTTGATTCGATTCATGAGACCTGGAATAGTGGAAACTCCGCCGGTCAGAAGAAGATTTGGGAACAGTTTCCTTCGAAGATCAATTGGAACTTTCGAAACCAGCTTATGCAAAAGCTTCGGAAGACTTGGATCGAATGAATCCGGATTGAGAGACTCGTCGAAGAAGATTTCGACGGCTGTTTCACTGGAAAAATAATGAGTATGGATATTAATCTTTGAAGATCACACACAATGGAAATTCTCGGAGTTGTATTTATCTTAGCAATGAAGTGAAAAACCCCAGATTAGTCTCAGTAACTTACAAAACAATCGAAGGTACAACGACACTTTTTCCATTAATCGGAACCATTTTCTCTTTACATATCGTCTCGATTTCTGGCTTTTCTCCTTCGGCTGCTTCCCATTCTTTCCACTTTTCAGCTCTACTCCTATCCAAACAAATCAACGAAAGACTGAGTGTTTCGAGGAATTTAAGTTCTTGAAACTCTAGCCAATCTTCCTCTGTGATTGTTCTTCTCTCGCCACTAATATCTTCAATTTTTCCATATTTATTCATCAGTTCTCGGATTCTTCTCTCTAGTTGTTTTCCGCAAATTGATCGACCTGACTCAAAATCATTGAGCATTGTTACTCCTTCAATGATCTGAAAATTATAAATTTTTATTCGAATACAATTCTTAGACTCACCGGAACAGCAACGCATTCTGAATGTCCTATATCGACAACAAGAGCATTCTGGGTGTTGAAAGGAAACGTCGCACAAACATGAGAAGGCATAAACATCAATGATTTGCATTTTATTTTCTCAACAACGACTTTGGTGATTATATTTCGAAGATCTTCTGACATGAACATGCTTTCTACAAATATTATTGGCCGGTCTGTTGGTGCCAAAACCCTTAAAAAATTAATTTGGATAATTATTATATGTTTTCCTTTTACCTCAACAATACAATCCGCAAGAACTTCTTGAGAATATCCTCATAATATTCAATGGGTCTTGTTGCACTCTTTTTATCATTCAGTGCCAGAATCTCATCTGCTGTTATCAATCTACCGTTTTCATCTTTGTATTCTGTTCTGATGATAAATCGAGGGGTGACTTCACCAGCACATCCCACTCTGCAATCTTTCTTCTATTTTAAAATTCTTTTTAAATTCAACAATGCTTACTTTGTTAACTTGCTCCCTATTTCTACAACGACTGCACTTTTTCCATTATCAATCGAACTGATGGCTTGCGAAAGAGCTGTTGATGAAACAGAAAGAATTGAAGAAGTTGAGACTCCCGAAGAGCTTCTCCTAGCCGCTTTAAGCGACTCTAAGGCGGCTTGAGCACTAGACGACAGTTTGGCTGCTGAAATATTGTATATCTCAAATGTTTGGTTGAAAATATTCAAGTTATATAGCGGTTTTGAATCACTCTGAACTTTTTTTTGTTAGTTTTCAGCTAAATTTTAGAAAATCAGATTTTGCAAGAGTGTGCAAACACCGCGACGAGTTGGGTGCACCACGTACATTATAATATACGCGCATTTAGTCAGTAGCTTCATGACGTCACCAGCCGTTTTCTTATCGTTTTGTTGAAGACCGCCAGTTTAAAAAACGATTTTGCTTGCATTTACGATCTGTTGATAGCATGATACAGTTAGTTTATATTGTAAACACAAGAGATTTTCACAAGAAAGTTTAACACATCCACAAAAGTTGATCTTCGGTTCGAAACTTGAAGATTAATTGATTTTCTCCAGGTATCTCTTATCTAATTTCTGTATCTCACCGGATGGATCGTTTCTGCTGGTAGGTTTCTGGAATGATGATTTGCACTGCATGATTTATTTCAAATTGCACATTTAATATATGGTTGCATGGATTTCTACTGTTCATAAAAAGTATTCATAAAAGTTCTGGAAATCGAAACGTCAGAAAACTGAAGTTCTGAAAATGAGAAAATTTATAAACTCCTGATCTAAGTTTCAAAAGTTCCGAATTAATTGGTTTCGCCACAGTAACTGAACGTTTATGAAAATACCTGGAAACCGGAAAAATGTTTTTTCTTAACAAAAAAAGAGATTGATAATTATTCATTTCCAGTTTCGAAGTTTAAAAAGAAAACTTTATTTTATGACTTTGAGAGGCCGTATTCTCTAACAGAGCAAATTCAGGGTCTTTTTTGAGGTTACGGTTTCAGTTACACTGATTGGGTGAATGCGTCTGCTGTATGAAGTTCATTTGAGGCCCTAAAAGTATTAGTTTTCGACTGTTTTGCTTGTTTTGCATAATATGTATGTTTCTGACCTGAATGATGCCGGTAGCGTTAATCCATCACTAGTCTCTTTGATCTTTTTCCGACCACTTTGCACCCTAAACCATGACAGCTACCATGGTCATCATCAACACTTTTAGTCCTTTTTCTGCCTCCGTTTGTTTGTTTTTTTGGTGGTCATCCTAATACAAATAGTGTTCACAAGCTTCTATGTACACATCTTTTCTTTAGGTTCTTTCCTCTCTTTCTTCCTTCATTCTTCAAATATCTTGTGGTTTATCATATTGCTTATCAGCTGAGCAACATTACAAAGTGCTCCTGAACTTTGTGCTTTTCGAAACACCCCAATATTACGAACGTTTGTCTCTCATTTCATTTCAAAAACTCGTTATCCATCCATATGATGATAGTGTCCGAGAACTTCTTCTCCTCCTCCTTTTCTCACAAGTGTCATCACTTGGAGCGGAGCCAGTGGGAGCTCTCGAGACATGTGAGCAGGAGGATGAGAGAGCATATATATCCTCCCTTCAACAACACACTCTGCGTCTCCTCCAGATTTCGTTTTCTTTTTTGAAATCACTGTGAAATAGCTGCACGGAAAGAAGAAGTTACACACTTGAATCTCCCTCTTCTCTCTCTCTCTCTCTCTCTCTCTCTCTCTCTCTCTCTCTTTTATCTCTCTGGTTTCCAGCGGTAGATTCATCAACGTTCTTCTTCTTTTTATTCTACTTGTTTTTTTTTCTCACCATCAAAATATTAAATTTGCTTCCTTCCAAATCCTTTTTCTTGTTTTTCGATTCTCTACCCTAATTCGTGTTATTTTCTTCCAGAGATTCTATTTTCCCCCTCTTCTGCTACACGGCGTTTGCCGTGCTCCTCCTCCTCCTTCAAGAATGCCAAATATGCTTGAGGATAGTTTTGATCCGACTTTTCAGTCGACGTCCAAAGTAAGTTTTTGAAAGTAAAAACCAGAAAGTTGAAAAGAAAAGGACGAGTTTTGAGAAATTACAGTAACCCCGGTACGGTAGATTCTTTTTGTATCACCGTGTTTAACTCTTGAACTTCAGTTAGGAATTGCAATTGATAGTCTAATTTGAATCTAAAAGTTTGAGAGTAATAATCTTTCAAAAAAAAAACCACAGAATTCCTTTCTGGATACCTCAGTTACAACTGAAACACTTATAGGAAATACTTTTCATAACCCGAACTTTCAATCTAAAAATCCCAAAAAACCCATCTCAAAACCAAAAAAAACCACTTCAATTCCAGAAGTTAATATTGCCATCAAATCGAAAAGCTCCACCAGAATATGATAATTTGAATGAAGAGCCTCGTGTGATGGACTTTTCAAGTGACGAATTAATGAAACTTCTTGCTTTCATGGAAGGAGAAGTACAAGCAAGAGAAGATGTTATTGAACATTTGAAGAAAGAAAGAACGAAAATACTTTTATCAGAAGCAAAATATGGGAAATTGAATATGAATGATCCATTTGCTGCATTGAGAAGAGATTCAGCAATAACAGGAGAACAAATTGATGAGGATAAAATAGTTCAAATGTATGAATCTCAAGTGGATCAGTTGGATAAAATGATGGCTGTTCAGAAGAAATCTCAAAGAAATGCTGCTGTTGTATGTCATTTTATTATTGAAATAATATTTAGAAAGTATGAAAAATTACTGTATTTGAAGGAAAAGATAGAGTTCAGAAAGTGGTAGATATATTTTTTTATAAATGAATTTCTACCAAAACCGAATCTGACTCACTCGATTCAAATAAACTCAATAAATAAAGTTATATCTTCAAAAATTAAAAAAAAAGGAAATTTTCAGCTACTGGTGGCACTGGAGAAGAAGCAATATAAGCTTGTTAAGAAGTTGGAAGCTGACCGTGAAGCTAAAATACGGTATGCAAAACAAGGAGATGATTTGGTTGCTCACTTGGAGAAAGAACGAAATCAACTTCAACAACAAATTGAATTTCACATTGAAGAGAAGAGGAAAGCAGAAATTGCAAAGGATAAAATGGAAATGACACTTGGAAATGAAAAGAAACGGCATGAATCAATTGTATTGTATTTGATACAAGAAAGGAAACAAATGCTTTTAAAGATGCATGAATTGAGGGTGAAAGCTGACAAGTCATGTTACAATCGGATCCCAATAAACGTTTGTCAATTGAAATGAAAATTTTGAATTCTAATGAATTGATTTCAGCTGGACCATCGACCTCTTTGAATGAACGAGAATTGATTGAAGAGCTGAAAAAAGAAGTAACATTTTTGAGAGCTGAACGAGAATCTCTGACAAAAACTCAAAAAATGATAAAAAATGAGAATTTGAGTCTGAGAGAAACAGTCAGAGGACAAGAATCTGATCTTCAATTGTTGAGGAGAAATCTCACTTTATCTACAGCTGGTGCCAAAATGTCAATTGATAAACCTGGAGGAATTGTGGTTCGTTTTTTTTTCTTTTTGTTTTCAAACAGTTATTCAGAAGCTCCCATGATTTTATTCTCAGAAAAAAAAACACTAAAAAAAACCTCATATTCAACGTCTTTTCAGAAAGTCTATCATTGAGAAATGGAGACGTTTTAGAACCACAAGCATTCGGATCCTTCATTAAATTCAATTTTACAGCAACTTCCACAACTTGCTCCAGATGTGAGCTCATTGGTAATGGCTAATCGTTGTGCTAAACCAGCCACCATCACAAATTCCCGTCAACCACCTGCTCCTCCCGCGGCTCGTATCCCAAATTCAAGTACATTCCCAACAGAAAAAAGTCGATTACCACGAGCACCACCACCTGTTGCTCCGGCTCCAGGACCAAGAATGACAATCGCAAACTTGCCTTCATCAAGTGCTAATGCGTGAGTTGCAATCATGAGATATCCTAATTCTAATTAATGGCAATGTTACTTGATTGAAACATTGAAGATCATCCTAAGAAGCCATTATATCTCAAACAATTCGAAAGTTTATTTTCAGACCTCGAACAATGAGTTCTCCAGTTAAAAAGACTCCAGTAATGGGTGTCTCCTCCACATCAGTCCGTCGTCCTCAATCCGCTGCTGCCACGATGCCAACGACATCTGTGATAACAAATACTTCTGCCGTAATGCCGTTATCACCTGAACTAGAACAATTAGAAGCAGCTATTCACTCTATGAATGGTTCGTTTTGATTCTTCATTTCTATTCATGCACTTTTGATTTCTCTCTGTGTAGTCTTATTCGTAGTGGTGTTTATTATTCTTCAGCTGTTTCCTCGAGTCCTCCGGCTTATTCAACTGCAATGGCAAAGAGAAGTTCAAGTTTACCACGAGAACCGAACAATAATCCACCGTACATATCATCTTCTACTCCAGTTCGGAGGAGTACAATGAACGGAGGAATGCATTCATCCACTACTGGAGTAGTCACCACTAGAATTGGCATGTTTTGACTTATTATTATTATTTGTGCTTTTCGTATTTTGTTGGTAGTTTCTTTCTCTTTTTAGTTATTGCTAGAAGATAGGTGCACCAGCAGTACAGTATCTCAGGTATCAAAAATATATCAGATGGAGAATTGCTTTAATGAGGAACGTACTGTGGAAATAATAAAGTTCCAGCAAGGATTTTTGATCTTTTCTTCCCCGGCAAAAACGCGCACTGTGGCAGGTTGTGGAAAGCGTTTTTGCCGGGGAAGAAAAGATCAAAAATCCTTGCTGGAGCTTTATTATTTTCACAGTATCACTGTTAATCGATAAGTTCTCAATTAGAAATTTCAGTTGATTATAGAAGTCAAACGCATTTCTCAATAATAAATTTTTTTACAGCTGGTCCTGCCACGAACGTCGCCAGTGAAAGGAAAATGTCCGGTACTGTAAAACGGAATGGGATTTTAGCGAAGGCTTTTGGATCTTCAAAATAGTTTTAATTGTTTTTTATCAGCTTCAGTTTTTTTTCTCTGTTACCTCACAGCAGTCTCATGGGTATTTTAATTTCTCTTATATACATTCGAAGTTTGTTGCTCAATATTTTTCTCTTGAAACTTTGTCAGTTGTGTGGATTAGAATAAACTTATCATTGTACTAATATGAATATTTATTATTTGAAATCGAGTCATAACAGACTAAGCCGTGAAAGTGATTGAAGAAGCAGTTCTAGTGAAAAGAGAAAAAAAGGATGAGGTGACCGAACAATTCTATATAATTTTAATTGAATCGACTTATCGACTCATTCAGAGTACAGATAGGGGATAGGGAATTTTGTGATCAAAAAAGGCATTGCTTTGTGAGAGAAAAAGACGATCCGGACCCGTCTGTAGTCGATTTTGCCGAAAGATTGATTGAGGAATCAGGAGCGTATAGAGGCTATTCACGATCACACTGGTACGTTGGCATTGAAATATAAAACATTTCACCGTGGCCAGCCACGCGTCTTGAATGAGAATTGAGGAGTTGAATAAGACGAAAGAGAGAATAAAGGTGACTATGAGAATACACAAATAGGGAGAGAAATGGAAACGGGATGGGATCTATTCGGAAAGAATTGATGAAAGAGTGAGATGGGAATTTGAATGGGACCACAAGTAAACGAGAAAAAACGAAGTAATCAACTGACAAATAATAAAAGGCAAAACTAAACGACTTTTAATAGGCACTGGAGGGCACGACGGGATCTTCGTAAAACAGAAACGAAATATTAAACGTAATTCGGAGTGATAATGGCAGACTGACTATCAATGATACGACGAGTGTGAGCGTACACTTCCTTGTAAATTTGAGATCCAGCATACTGAAAACAAATATTTTCTTATTTATCCAACTACCCAAATCAGATCGGTGTTCATTGTTAAACTTTCAGAATAGTTATCTCTATATTTTCGAAGGTTCTAATAATCATTGTGTTAAGTTTGTTCAACAAATTTCACGAAAAGAATTTCGCATCTAACAATACTTACTCGTCCGCTGACACGATTTTTCGTGTTCAGCACAATATTAATGTCTTGCTGCCAAACTGGCTCTCCATGATCATCACAGTCTATTTGTGGACACCATCGCTCGTGCTCGTGAATCGGATCGAATTTATTCCCACATCTGGAACTATTTGGTGGTCAGAACTTGAATATGCAGAGCTGGATGTTAAATTTCAACTGTGAAACTTTTATTAGACCAGCCGATATAGACTGCGATGTCAAAATCTATATCTCATAACTGGACGGAATCAGAACCATTCAAAACTAGAATAATTTTCTTTGGAACTTTGATCATAATTGAAACGCAAAAGTTGGTTAGTGGACTTGTGATTCCCCGTTTCGAAAAACTTCGGAACGGTGGATTTAAAAAATATGCAGAATCTCGTGCTTTAGAAGGGAGTATTCAAAATTCCCTGAGTACGTAAGGTTCCAAAAAATCGATTGATTACTTTAGAACTTCTGGATCTTTTGAAGTCGAAGTTTATTTAGTTATTCAGGGAATTAAAAAAAGGTTTCCATGTCCTTATTTGGAGGTGGACATCGTCGCTTACCGAATGTGTAACGCTCTGGCACAGAATTCACATCCAAGCTGAAGAGATCCTCTTTTTGGCTTCGAGACGTTCCAACCTAACGCTGACAAATAGACTAGTTGCTCAGAATGCCCTTCGACTTTTGGAAGATTGATGTTTGATGGAATATCCTTAAAACGAACTACTCATTCGAAAACTTAATAACCTTCACGTACCGCTCGCAAATCGTCATCATTGACTAATTTGGCATCTGAGAGCCTTCCTTGAATTGCTTCCATTATTTCTTTTGACGTTGGCTCTGTCAGGCGGAATGGTGGGGCTCCTGTTCGAAGTTTGCAAGTTGTTCGGTGAGCCGTCACCATTCGTTGGTGGATATCTCTGTAATATAATTGTCTTATAAAAAATTTTGAGTGATTTCTTACTGGAGGGATGAGTTGTACACATTGAATGATACTTTGCAAATATTCGGAAGTGTAGTGGACAGGTACTGCTCACATTCTACACATTGAACACAGTCTTTCTTAATACAGGCCCAACCGAAGTCCGCAAGATCACGTGGGGAGACTGCGCATCCGTACCACACGGGCGCCTGAAAATTAGAAGAATTTTGGTAAAAGTTCTGAAGGCATACGGCTTTAGGTTTTTTGAAATAATGGCGATACTCTAAAACCCGCATTAAAACTCTAAGATGAATGGATAAGCTGTTCAGAGCTTTTAGTAAAAAGTCGATAAATCAATAATCTTCGAAAAACGACACAATTGGTTATTAAGCTCCAGAACGTTTTGAATAATAACAGGAATACTCAGACAATTACTCATGATCTAATTTTTATTCGATTTGGCAATTTATTGATTACCTTGTAAGTTTGGATGATTTTTTTGTATGTTTCAACGTCTCGAAACTTTGAGCTCGGGTCTTTTCTTAACCTGAAATTAATCATTTCGGCGAGCTTGTGTAGTCAAAACAAACCGTTTCACCGGACTCGTTGTCGTCGTTGGATTGCTTCTCAGCTCAGTGATTGTTTCGTTAGCTTTTCGTTTCAGAACGGTAGTATGTCGACTACTAGCTGTGTCGACCTCCATTATAAACCGCGTTCACCTGAAAAAACCAGTGAAAAAGTCTGAATTTTAGGAGGAATTTCCGGGAAAATACCCGCTATCGCGACAACCTGCGGCAGTTTTTCAGTGGTACCGTAGTGAAGAGACGCCGAACCAAAGGCGCGTGCATTATACCGCTCAGAGGGTCTCGCCGCGGCCTCCTTCCTCTCGCTTTTCTTCCACTCGACCCCTCGCCCTCCGCTTCTATCGCGCAGCCCATCAATAATTCTTTGTTGGCTCCATTCACCAACTCAAATTGAACGAATTCTGATAATTTTGAAGCCATTAAAAAGCCAGTTTCATAAGCTTTCAGAAAATACAAAATTGGAAGTGTTTGTGTGAGAGAGAAGTGAGGAAAACAGGTCTGAAAGGAGACGCAGTTCATTGTCACGTGACTTGGGTTCTCCTGCATTTTTAGCGAGTAACAGAAATCGAGGAGGACACAATTCAGTTTTGTCGACGTCTTGTGACGAACGTCGATGCCTTCTGATAATACATTCAGCAGTGTCAGTCTCCTTTCGGATGGTTTTCAACGGAGATAATGTTCCCGAAATCTTTTCGACGTTGTTCACTTGAATTTCCCAAACAAATTACTTCTCCTTCAGATTTATAAAAACCCAATTTTTTCTGTTTTTGATTTTGGCCAGAGAAAAAACTGGACAAAAACAATGAAAGTCGATATATTGATTTTGATGACTCATTGCGGACACGGCTTTCATACTAGGCCCTCGGTGAACAAATTCAATGAAAATAAAAATAGTAACCGATGTATTCCAGTGTGGCAAAAAAAAGAAAGTGGATCGATTAGTTAATTGGTCGTGTTGATGCCACTATGGAATACATATCTTATCGGTGTAATCAAATCTGCGAAGCGTTATGCGGCCTCGCACGATTCCCGTTTCCCCAGCGCCTAGATTTCCAAGCTCGATTGTGCTTTTAGTATTGCTCATTAAAAGCTTCAATCCATTTCAGTGAAAGCTAATTTCCCTTCGCCTATCTCGTTTTTCTACTCGTTTCTCATTTTACTCCTGTCGTCTGCGTGCTTCTCTGTTTCATGTTCTCTCACGATTTATCGATTGACCAATTGGTCATGCTGCACTTTTCCTCTCTTCTATTTGGTTTCAAGCTGCGTTCAACACCAATTCATATATTTTCAGTGTTCACGCTCTCAATCTTCACTTTCTTTCTTCTCGCCGAAAATGTCAACCTGTAGCGATGACGCCTCCGATAAGGAAGTGAGTTTTTCTGGAATAGTCTTGTTTTTAAAACCTTTTTCTCTAATTTCAGTGTCCTTTGTGCATGGAAACTTTTGAACTGGATGACATCAACTTCTATCCATGCAAGTGCGAGTACCAAGTAAATAATGATCATTGCATTAACACATAACGATTGGTGTTTTCCAGATTTGCCGCTTTTGTTGGCATCGTATACGAACCGACGAAAATGGGTTGTGTCCTGCATGTCGGCAGCCATACCCAGAGGACCCTGTCAATTTCAAGGTTTTGTTTTTCACTTCTGCCGATTTGTTTTTCAGTTCCCTATTTTCAGCCAATGACCAGTGACGATGTGCGGAAGCATAAAGATGAACAACGAATGAAAAAACAGGCGGAAAAGACGAAAATCTCTGATGCTCGACAGCACCTTTGTAACTATCGTGTGCTTCAGAAAAACCTTATCTATGTAGTGGGGTTGTCGCCCCGAGTTTCTGATCCTGAAATTTTGAAAAAGAACGAATATTTCGGTCGTTACGGAAAAATTCAGAAAATTGTGACGAGTCCAGCGTCAGTTCCAGCACCTCACCTTCAACCAAGTCATACGGCCTATGTGACGTATAAACGAGTTGACGACGCACTCCGAGCAATTGTGGTAAGTTCTGATTAATATTCGAGAAAATACTTTAAAAATATGAGATTGTTTTCAGGGCGTACACAACTCAATGCTTGACGGTAGGTTAGTGAAAGCTTCCCTCGGAACAACCAAGTATTGTTCATCGTTTTTAACGAGTCGGAAGTGCTTCAAGCCGGTTGGTGTTCGTAACTACTTCATCCTCGACATGATATCTAATCATTTCGATTATAGGAATGTATGTATTTACACGAAACAGCAGAACCCGAAATAAGTTTTACTAAAGAGGATATGCACGCAGGAAAACACACAGATTACGAAAGGAAATTAATTGAATCAATGATAAGCCGGCCTGCACCCCCACAATCCAATTCACTTGCTTCACAACTCGATAAAATTCTTGCGCCAGCGTATGTTATATACAACCAGCTTGACTCTGCGCCTCAGGCGTATTTTCAGGCTGGTTTGGTTATAAACAATAAAAAAATCGTAACGAATTTTTTATAGGGTAAATGCAGCACAAATCAGACGACCTCCCACGGAAGTTCAGAATGCAGTCGCAGACGATGAGCGAACAGGTAAAAAGCCTTTAAAATTATCATTTTATTTTCTTATTTCTATTTCCAGGCTCTTCGCCACAGAACTCAGATGAACCGGAAGAAGACGACGCGAATTCTACAAACACAAGCAATGTGAGTTTTTTTTACGAACAACTTAAAAAAAGAGATAACGATTTTCAGTCCGTCGATGATCCAGCTCCATCAAATCCAGCAGATGAGACAGTTAATAGCAGGAGAAGTAATGCAACAGCCAGAGAACGTCAATGGTCAGAACGAGATGAGATTTCAGTGGCACCAAGTAATACACCTCCGACAGATCCAGAGGGAAATGAGAATGAATTTGAAGATGATATTCATAATCAGATGTCAAAATTGGATATAAATGACGACCGGCTGGACCGGGCATCATTCTCAGAACACGATTACATTCATACCGGAATCCCAGCGCCTGCAAAACATCAAGAAGCACCAGCACCACTAATGCAATGGGAAGCATTGCTTGGTTTAACAACAGATCAGCCGCCAGCAGACACAATTGTGGAACCATCAGCACTTTTCCCTACATTTAAAATGGATGCATTCAACTCGCAGTCATTGTTCGGCACACAATCCTCCCACACAAATTCGTTCCGAAGAGAACCAAGTCCTCCACCAGGTCTTGGTAGATTCAATTCAGACGATGACCTTGGTTTCGATCCATTCACAGAATCATCAAAAGGATTATCTGCACTTCTTCAAGAGGAGCAAGAACAGATCCCACCACACAACCCCTCATCAACACATACGATAGATGTTTTGAAACAGTATGTTATATCTTTCATTTTAACAGTTTTTAATCCCTATTAGCTCTAGATTGTTCGGTCAGTTGCCGGAGCAGCGTCAACCAACCCAACAGCTTCAACAGCATCATCACCACCAAACACATCACAGTCAGCACCATCATCATGCACTGCAACAACAACAACAGCAGCAACAGCATCAGCATCAGGATTCACATCAAAGCTTCTTGCAACAATTGCATGCTCAACAGCAGCATCATCAGCAGCAACAGCAACAGCAGCAGTATGCAGCAGATATAAGCAGACAGCAGGATTACATGTTGAGCAGAATGATGTCACAACAACAACAACAGCATCAGCAGCAACAACAACATCAACAACAGCAGCAACAGATGCATCAGCAGAGACAGTACGAATCATCACAAACATATTCAAATCCGTACTCAAGTGTATGTTTTTTTCATATATCTCTCCTTACTATGAAACTATTTTCAGTTACATCACACGTCACATCCACAACAATCACAATCTTCGCAGTCGTCTAACTTGCTGCAGGACTTGTTCAATCGCCAACAGCAAGCACAACAGGCTCAACAGCAAGCCCAACAAGCACAACAACAGGCACAACAACAAGCTCAACAGCAGCAACAACAGCAGATGTATGGTCTCAATTCGTATGCGTACAGTGAGATGATGATGAACCGAATGCCGTTCGGAGTGGCTCCACCACCAGGTCTCGGAATTCCAAGCACAAACAAACCGTCACAAATGCAACAAGCACAATCACATATGTCACAACAGCAATCACAACACCAGCAACAGCAGAATATGGGATTGTTCGGAATGAATATGAATCACATGATGCAGCAAGAACAACCACAATCAGCACAAGACGCTTTCAAGGCGTTGTTGCCAAATGTGAATGTTCGGTTTATGGATGATTCCTCAATGACACGTTGGTCGCATGAGAACAGTCTGCGATCAAATGTTGTCCCCCCACCTCCCGGTTTCACCTCGGTGTTTAATCGTTAGAATTGCCTTCTGAATCTATCAAATTTTCATTTTAGTTTTTGCTTTTTCTCCTATACTTTCCATCAAATTTCCTCAATCAAAAGAACAGTTTCTGATGTGTATCCCCCGGTTGTGGTAGATGAGAGTAATCTTCTAGTCATATGAATCACACTCGCCAACCCCAACTTTCAATTCAAAATCACATAATAATATTCGTCATATGTTAACGGTACCACTCCTTCATTATAATCATTTTTGTGTCCTTCTTTACAACATGTATCATAAGTATCCATTGGGCCGGTCCTCCGCCTCGAATCATTTTATTCGTGTTTGTTGCCCTTTCCCATAGAATCCCTTTTGATTATATCGTTGTTGGACTTTATTTTAAATCCACGTCCACTTTAAATTCTATATCCTCCAGAATGAAACTTTTCGAACAGTCGTGTAGTGAACAGACTGCACAGCTGACCATCTGAATTCGTCGAGTTTTCATTGTCCTTTTACGCATATTTTTCCCTACACTCTTTCTGGGATCCACACATTAGAAACGGGACGAGTCTCCATTTTCTCCCTCTCTCTCTCTCTCTTTCTAGCTTCACCCATATTTATAGCTTTTTTCTGTCCTGGCCATTCCTCTCTGTCTCCTCGTCCCGTTTTCATCCTCTCCTTCCTCTCATTTGTCAGTTTCTGCATTTCTTGAAATTCCAAGTGTTTTTGTCGTATGACAAGATCCATCAGATTCGAGAAATCGTGGTTTCTGTCTTCTCTTCCTGTCCTTCTTTTTTTTTTTTTTGGAAAGTTTAGTTGATTCATGTTCTTGTCGTACTCTCACACAACCCTTTTAGTCTTCAATTCTCCTCGTCGAGAACAGGACGAAGGGGGGTTTTTCTTTCTTTATCGCAATTTTTTTCGTTCGTATTTTCAAAAGCATTCCATCCCCCTATTCAATTATTTTGTTCTCCTCCCTTTTTAGTCGGTTGGATTTGCTTCTTTTTTTTTGGTGTGAGAGTGTTACGAATAAAGAGATTATTTGGTGGCTGAATGTGATTTTTTATGTGAGTTATTGTGGTCAAGAAGCTGAGTGTATTTCCAATAAAAAGTAGATGAAAAGGATATAAGGGAAATGAAGCATTTTAAGAACGATGGATGAAGATTTTGATATTGAAGTTTTCACAAAAAATTTGAAGAATAGCCATCCGGAAATCGTACGAGGTCTTGAAGAACCAAGTACTTCGATTCAGTTCGAAACTGATGAATTTGAGAGAAACTTAGTATCAGAATGTCCTGAACTCGCTAAGAAAATATGCGAACTTGATGAAAAAATTGTCAGTGAAGCACAGAAAAACGTTGTGAGCAAAAAGTGAGTATTCACTGAAAACTCTGAAAAACCTATTGTATTTGAGACAGCAAACACGAGATCGTCATGCTCGATTAGAAGCAATGATGGCAGAAGGACGGACTGTAACTGAGATGCCAGATGCAACATATCACGAAAAGATTCTGGAAACAAACGGTCCTATGGAGTTGTTAGCGAAAGCAGTAAAAAACAAAAAAAGAGTAGAAATAAGAGTTCGAGAGGCAGTGCGAATGGATCGTATCTTTCGAGGAATTCCAACAACATTTGATGAACATTTCAACGTAGTTGTTCAGGATGCGACAGAAACTTATCTAAGAGGAAGGTTTGTAAACATTTTGGTCCAGCACTTGTACAGTACTTGTTCTCGGAAAACTTAAAATTAATAATTGATTTTATTTTCAGAAAATCTCAAAAAGACGTTGGAAAACGAAAACTAATTCAATCACTTCTTCCTGACTTCATGAAATGGAATGAGGGAGGACAATGGCCAATACCATTAGGAGAAAATCGCATTTTGGAGAATCGTTTTCATCGATCTTGTTTCATAAAAGGAGACTCTGTTATTTTGATTCGCGCACTTGAATAAATATTTCTCCTTCATTTTGTTTACGTGAACTGGTTTCCAAACCTTATTAAATCCAGAACAAAGATCTGGAGCACTGATAAGAAAATGGGTATAAATAGAGCTCTCTTTCAATAGAATCTCCAACGAGTACTTCACTCCTTCATCGAATCGCCATGGCTCAATCCGTCCCACCAGGAGACATCCAGACCCAACCCAACTCGAAGATTGTCTTCAACGCCCCATATGATGACAAGCACACCTACCACATCAAAGTCATCAACTCATCGGCTCGCCGTATTGGATACGGTATCAAGACGACCAATATGAAGAGACTTGGAGTTGATCCACCATGTGGAGTTCTTGATCCAAAGGAAGCTGTCCTCTTGGCTGTGTCTTGCGATGCCTTCGCCTATGGACAGGAGGTTTGTCTCTTCAGTTTCATTCGGAAGATTCAATGATTACTTTTTAGGATACCAACAACGATCGCATCACCGTCGAGTGGACTAACACTCCAGATGGAGCTGCCAAGCAATTCCGTCGCGAGTGGTTCCAGGGAGATGGAATGGTTCGTCGCAAGAACTTGCCGATTGAGTACAATCCATAATAGTGTATGATTGGAAATGAATTCTTTGAAAATATACCTGTTCTTCATTCAATACCATTAAAAATGTGAAAACTAAAATTAGAAATGTCTACAAGCCATTAAACCGAAACATCGGGGAAACATCTAGAAGTGAATAATATGATGAAAAAGGAAAGGAGCATTGATGATGAGTTTGAAAGAAAAACAGTAGAGAAAGAACCCGAAGCGGAAAGTGTCAAGGTATTACGTGTTCTACTGCGAATTTCAGCTTGAAAAGGGCACTTAGGGGAAACGAAAAATGAAAGCGATAGAATACGGTTAGGGAATAAGATTAACAACAAATGAATATGACTTAAAACTTCAAAAAAAAAACGGGAAAATAGGAAAAAAACGGAAGAGTAACAACTAACAATTGATTTACAAATGAAAGTGATGACGACGAGAAGGTACCGGGAAGCAAGAAAATAAAGAAATTGAATTATTAGGAGCTCTGATTGCGAAGTGAAGCATATAAATTCATGACCTAAAAAACCCATTTAAATACATTCTTATCTTTTTTTGAAAGTCTTACCTGTTTATCCAAATTCTTGCCTTTCAAATTGGTCAACGCAGACAGCAACTGATCCGAGAATGCACTAGGAACAAGTCCGTGAAGAGCACGTGAAAATCCATCGGGATCGGATTGATGGAGACTGGATAATGTTGCACATACTTCATGAACTACTAACGTACTTCCAGCATCGGATGGTGTGATATGGGGAAGTGAAGGAATTTCTAAAGCGACACGAAGAGTTCTGGCAGACCACTCAGGAACTATCAATGAGATTTTAGAAAGACAGGATAGAGCAACTTTTTGAGCAGTTTGATCAGATGAAAGAGCAAGACGTGCTGCAGCTTCAAGAACATGATCCATTAGCCCAGGAGTTGTATTCAACGCTGGAGTACAATCACTGGATATCACTGTCAACAAAAGTTGAACGAATGCACGTTGAACATAGAGGAGTGCTCGTTGGCTATCATCTGAAAACAAAACATTTCAATCAGCTGATCAACCATATGACTAACCTTTAGCTGGCAGATTATTCTCCTGTTCTTGAATAGATGCTCTTGCTGCAATCACCAAAACATTTCCCAAGTCAACTCCACTTGTTAGCATCGCCTTCTTGTATTTTGCAACAGTTTGGTGACAGAATATGAGTAGATGATGCATAGAGTCGAGATCAGTCGAAACGAGTGCCAACTTTTCGAAAATTCCACTCATATAGGGCATCAGCTCTTCTTCCATAGATACCACTAGACGATGAGCAAATTGCCGTGTTGTTTCGAGAAGGAAAGTGTTTTCAGGTGTTAGAGTCTCCAGGAACAATTTGATGAGTTTTAGGTAAATTTCGATACAATTACATGCTTTCATAGATTGTGCATTATTGAATGCTTTTGACATACGGCTACAGTAACCAATTATATTGGACATAAACTGAAGAATAGTTTGAATAGTCTCGTCATCTGCTTTTCTTGCTCTTGCTGCGTTCAACTCAGTTATTCCGTTTTCAAACTTCATAGCCAGGGTAGAAACCAGTTCTCCAACGTATTGAGATTTCATTTCCGATGTTAAATCACCAAAAACAATCAAGGTTGCTGTAGCCTCAAAGATATATCCTTGATCATCAGGCGAAAGGAACTGATTCACATCTGATTGTGGAGAAACAGCTAGAAGAGGTGCAAGTCGTGTGATCACTTCCGAAACTAGTGGTCCCAAAACGGTCTTGTGTGATTTAACGAATCGACAAAACAGGTAGACAATTCGAGTACGGACGCTTGCTGATGGAATTGAGATTCCGCGTTGATCAAGAAATGCTCCAGCAATGTGTGGAATCACAACTGGTTGTGGTTGTAAAACTAGAAGACGTTCGTAACGGCAAGCAAGTTCAAAATACAGAACGTGTACAGCTGCAGATCTTCCATCAAGAACCAATCCTTCTAGAATTGCAATTGGAAGACGAGCAGCTCGTTGAGAGATTCCTTCACGTGGTGTTTGAAGCATGTTGCTCTAAAGAACCGAATTTTGTGAAGTTTGTATAATGATTCAGTTCAGTTTACTTACCGGAATAATCTCATGAAGATGATAAATGACATTAAGAAGCGCTTCCACTCTGTTAATTGGAATCGAGGACCCTCCAGCTGTCACTTCAGAAGTCCACGGTTCAATGGCATTGATGATCGCTTCTGGCCGTTTCAGTCCAATAACATTGAGCATTGATCGAAGTTCTCGTCGGTATTCTTGGAATTCTACTTCATCTTCTCCATCACCTCCAACAGTTAGGTCGTCTCCCATAACATACCGTAAGAATCCTGTTCGGATGACTTTCTCGATAAAATTAGTTTCCTGAAGAAAGAAACGATCTCCTTTTTGTTGACCTTTTGTTCAGTACAAAACTGTGCTCTTTGAATTTTCTTTCAGTCCGTTATGGAAGTTAAGAAATACTTACAGTTGGATGAAACTTGATGAGAAACGAGGAATACGCTCTAATATAGTCAATGCACATATCACTCAACGCTGGATCGTCGTTGTTCAACACAATCAATGCCGAATCTGCAAGCCCCGCCATCTCTTGTACACAACATGCTTGTTCTTTTTCCAAAATCGCACTGGCGCACAATCTGCAAATAAGAAAATTTGACTAATTAAAATTCAAAGGTGTTGCCCTTCCGACAATCTTCGGCTTTCAATTCTTCCCTCCCTCCAACCGGTCACTCTTCTATGCTTCTCACTTTTTCCTCGCGCGATCTGCGATGCGTGACTCACCTCACCGCTTGCCATTCCGCCTTCTTTTCTCATTTCTCATCTTTTCGACACATACCAGTTTCAAACACACTTCATCAATTTACACTCTTTTTCTATTGTTTTATTACTCGAAATTGTTTGTTATTCCGTTCAGATTCTGATGCATCGTGCGGGAATCTTACTGTTCTTATTATCAGCTGCTGGATCTGCCAGCGGGCAAGGAGCTGAATGGCTATGTGAATCTCTAATTTGTGATCCCCCGAAGAAATGCCTTATTGTTGACCAGGTTTGGATTTTTTTCATGCATTCAAAATTATTTTGTACAGCTTCAATATGACTATTGTTGCTGACTTAGACAAAGTTAATCCGAAAGACTTTCCTCTCAAACTGTAATCTTACAGGTCGCTCAATGTCTAGTAGAAACCACACCATCACCACCTCCATTCGGAACAATCAATGGTGGCCAACCATTGTTCCCTCCTCCAACCCAAACAGGAACTCCTCCGAATATTCCAGCTCCTTTAGCTCCTACCCCAACTATCCCACCTAGTACACAACCTCCATCCACTACACCACCGTCACCACTCGCTCCATTTTTGAGTTTGTTTGGAGGAGGAACATCAGGTGCACAAGCCCCAACATTGCTTCCAACATTTCCTCCTTTCACTCTTCCAACTCTACCCACTACGGCTCCACCTACTACTGCAGCTCCAATAGACGTCTGCTCTCTCCCACCAGTTACAGGAACTTGTAGTCGAGCGAGAATCATGTGGTAACTATTCATACTATAAAGTTTGAACAATCAACAAATACTTGTAGGTACTACGACACAGAATCTAGAAAATGCGAGAGATTCAGTTGGAGTGGCTGTGGAAATCAGAATAGATTCGCTAGCAAAATGCAATGTGAACAAACTTGCTTACAGAACGCACTTTTTAAGAGAAGATTTTGAATATTCTAACACTTAATAACTAATTTTTGTATATAATGTACTTTTCTCAATATTTACATTCCAATGAAACGAACTCACTTGTTTTGAACATCTAGAAGAACTAATCCAAGTGTATTCACGAGTGATCCAACACGTGTCACTTCATCTTCATCGTTATTCTGAAAAAAGCATGGATTGAATACGAATTCGTTACTTTAGAAAGTGTGAAGATTACTTAAATCTAATTGAGAATTATTTTGAATTTCAGAGGCTTTTTTTCTAGAAAAATATGAAATTGCGAATTCTTACATCGTTCACTGTTAGTAGACCATTGTCACGAAGTACGCGCATCACTGTTAGAGCTAATCCAACTTTCTTTTCAGCTGGCATTCCTTTTTCTAGAAGACCACAAACGGCGGCTGTTGCTGACTGAAATTGAACGTTAGCCTATTTGTTCGATGATTATTCAAACATTACCTCAGAAGTTGCAGAATTTTGAAACTTGGAGATTATAAGCGGCATTACATAATCATTTGCTACTAAATCCAACTCAATCCAGTCGACATAAGAAGCGATATTATCCAGAACCAGACACTGAATGACATTGTCGTCTTGATGAGCGTTTGCGATTGAGAGCCAACTTTTCGCAATTTCGTTTATGCAAATTTCTCTCATAGCATCTTTTATTTTGATGTTCCTATCACTTTCCTGAATAAGTTTGTTGGAAATAAGCTTTTAAACGTTTTCTCACATTTTTCGATCTCTGTATGTCTCGGTTTACAACTTCTGTGTCTATGGCAAGAAGAACTTTCAAATAGAAAAATGCAACTTTTCGTTCGTTGATATTGTCGGCGAAAAATCTGAAATGTGATAAATAGATCGGAAACCGAATTTAAAAAGCTCACAAATCATTGAAAAAAGACGACCATCTTTCAGGAAAATCGGCTGCAAAAACGAGTGAGAAGATGTGAGCCATTTTGTTTGTTAAGAATGCAGGTTGGTCTACAGGAGAACTCCTGGAGACTTTTGTGTAGTGAAGCAGAAAATTCCTGATAACCATCACATCCACATCGTTGGATAAATGATATCGTTTATTGAGATAATCCTCTATAACTTGTAACAATAGAAATTGTTCCTCTGGTGGCCTGTAAAATCATGTTCCCTAGCTATTATTGAATTTAGAAAACATACGGTTTGAGTGGCCCCATGAACGATTCTACTGATTTCTTCCATCCCAATTCATCTTTTTTCAGCGCCTCCAAGGCTTGATAAATCTAAAAATGTGTTAGATGACATTGAATTTAATCTAACTTCTCGATTATACCTCTTGCTGTTTTGTTGGATCCGTAACTGCAATTCCAGCATTTCCATTTATTCCGAACATATCCTTTCTCCCTTTTCCTGTCTTTATTTCATTAGGTTTACACGTATTCGGGTTTTTCGTCGTTCGTGTCGGAGAAGACTCACCTAAAATTATTGATTTTCGTTCATTTTTTCTTTTCCTATTTATTTCTTTTCCGGAATCAGTAATTAAATTGAATCGATTAGTAATGTATGCGAAACAAGGTGAATCGTACTAATTAAGCCAGTATTTCCACCCGGCTTGCCTTCGAACTGCACGGGTCTCGCAACGATTAGGCGCAAAATTACATGCGCCTTTAAACTTATTTTGCATTTCTTTGTACCTGGTTTTTACTGGTAAATCTTTGTATATTTTATTTGTATTTGTTACTTTTTCAGAGAAAATGGCAAAGAGTTTGAGATCGAAGTTCAAAAGAAAGGTCCGCGCTATCGCCAGAACCAAAAAGCAGCCAAAAACGGATGCTTTTCTTCAAAAAGCAGTCCAGAAACGTGATGAATATGAGAAAGCAGAAGCAGGTGATTGCTTGATACGAAAATTACACTCAACTAAACAACACAAATATTCAGAGAAAGCAAAGACAGATGGACATTCGACAGGAGAAAAGGTAATTTTGTGCTTAGTGAATTGAAATTGATAATTATGCTTAGATGGAAGTGACATCAGACGCAGCAACTATCAACACAAAGACTCTCCGAAAGAAAGACGGTTCATTCCCATCATGGCTATCTGGAACGTAAGTGAAATTTTTAATTTCTATAAATTTGGAAACGATTAGGTGATAACGATATTTCTAACAATATTTCCGATTTCAGACAAAAGAAGAAAGCAACAAAAAAGAGCAAAGCGATCAAAAAATCTAAAACTAAGACAGCCCATAACTTCAGATGATTTCATCAAATTTACATGCTGATTCTCATTCTAATTGTTCTGTTATTGTTACATTGTTCGTTATGAATTTCGAAAAAGTTTCAAGTTTTATTTTTTTATTATGCGCTGGCAACGTCCCTAAATGTTTTCTCCAAAATGATTGTTGAAAATATTTCTGGTGAGGTTGGACCCATGACCTGTTTGACATCTTCTAAAGCGCCGCCTGATTCGCCCCGGCGCAGTTTGTTCGTGGTGGTATCCGTACCGAGATTCGAAGCAATTTCTAGTTTTAACGGTTTCATAGACTCCACTCGTAAACTGAAGCCTTAATAGATCGTGTGGATCAAACGTCTGAATTAATACACTATGGATGAGACACGACCGTCACGCTTCTCTTGCCCTTTTCATGCCCCGAGAGAATTTCAAACCGGCGTATCCGGAGATGGAACTGTTGCATTAGCATTAGTTTTGAACATGAATTGCGAGACAGAAGTTTGAAGATAACTGTCAAAAAACGACCACATATCCACTGTGATTTTGAAGAAAGTCAGAGCCTATGCAATCAAAGTTTACGGGAATGTTTATGCTGTGATTGTATTAAAAATTGACAATTCATTTCCAGAAGTTAAAACAATGTAGTGTTCTCATAATTAGATTACAATGATACACGGTAAACAATTTTATTTTAACAAAAGGAAAACAGTTTCCACAACTTAGTTGCGGGCGAGGAACTCGTGATGACGCTGGTATGGCGACTTCTCGAGGGCCTCCTCCTTCCAGAGATCTGGAGTAAGGTAGGAGTAGGTTCTCTGGAGAGCGGCATAGGTGGCCTTGGCGAAGTTACCAAGGGTAGCAGTGGATCCCTTAGCGGCGGTGTAGCAATCCTCGATTCCAGCCATTTGAAGAAGCTTCTTTGGAACTGGGGCAGAGACGATACCAGTACCACGTGGGGCTGGGATAAGTCTGACCATAACAGAGGCGCACTTTCCGGTGACCTTGCAAGGAACGGTATGTGGGAGTCCGATCTTGTTACCCCAGTATCCTCTGCGGACTGGAACGACGGCGAGCTTGGCGGCAACGATGGCTCCACGGATAGCGGTGGCGACTTCCTTAGAGCACTTGACCCCAAGTCCGACGTGTCCGTTGTGATCTCCGATGGCGACGAAAGCCTTGAAGCGGGTACGTTGTCCGGCACTGAAACACCAATGATTCTTCTCTGATCGATAATAGATTTAAAAACTTACGTGGTCTGCTTTTGGACTGGAGAGATCTTGAGGACCTCGTCCTTGAGGTTGGAGCAGAGAGCATCGATGATCTCGAACTCCTTGATTGGGAGGGAGTTGAGGTAGATCTCCTCGAGAGTGGTGATCTTCTTCTCCTTGACGAGTCTTCCGAGCTTGGTGACTGGAGTCCATTCGGTCTCCTTCTCTCCACCACGTCCGGCTCTGTAAATAAAAGAGTTTAAAAATTATGAATTCATTTCTATCTTCGCACCTTCCTCCGCGTCCTCCACGTCCACCGCGGCCTCCGCGTCCACCACGTCCAGCTGGACGATCTCCAGTTGGGCGAGCTCCTCCACGAGCACCTCCGCGGGCACCTCCGAATCCAGATTGGAAGCCTCCTCTATCGGCCATTTTGAATTGTGTACCTCAAGCTGCAAATTTACGAAAAGTTCGACACAAGGGACTTCAAAAAAAAAATGAAGAACGGAAGTTCAGGATTACATACTGCGAAACGATTGGAAACTCGCTTTTATAATTAAAAATTACTCAAATTCATTTTCAAGCTCCTATTATTGATTTTCAATACAAAAAGCGGACAGTATCCCTCAAAATTGGCGAAAATTTGCAAATTTTTAGGGAAAAAAGACAAAAACAGAAAAAGCAGCCAGGGGCTGTGGAACAAGGCAACGCGTGGCGAGACCCGCCGTCAAGAGAAGTTTGTGCGCCTTTAAAATGCGGCTGTGTAAATTCACTTTCGGAAACAGAAAAAAATCATTTCAAAAGAAAATCTCATTGAAAAGGAATAAACATTATTTTGTGAACAAAAAAAAAATTTTTTAACACAGTGGATATTTTTAGTTGAAGATTCGCGTCTTTTGACAACACTTTCGATATGTCTCTCAAACAACTATGTTCACAAACAAAAAATAATATTTTTCATAAATAACGAGAACGTGTTTCAAAACTCTTGTCATCTTCACATAAAAGTCCACACTTTTTTTCCTATTTCTGGTACCAGTTTCAGAGAAATCAGATTCACCTCGATTTCAGTTTATAAGTAAAATTGATGACTTTCAAATAAAAATTTAGGATTGACATTTCACAACTGCCTCCTGGGAGAGCGTGTTCCTGTGAATGAATTCATAACACGAATGTAAAGAGCTAAAAATAACAGCTGAAAATAAATAGTAAAACACAGTACTTTAGAAAATAAGGTTCATTTTCCATTCTGCCAATAGTTTTGATAAAGTTTTCCATAATTATAAAAGTTAGTTTTTTCCTTTGTGAATATTGGCTGGTTGAGAGGCATTCCGATATTATCATCCACTGTCCGAGGTCTCGAATAAACAAGATCCATGCTGACGACGGCAGAGTTTTTTTGACTGTCTCCAACGACAGTGTCATTCTCGAAAAACTCGCTTTTCAACGGAGGAAATTCCTGGAAAACAGTCGTTCTTTTTACTTGATACACAGAGAATGTACCGTAGTTGCTGCATACCAGCTCTTGAACACATTCATTTTCTGCTTCCTCTCAGCGACAGTTCTCAAAAACATATTGTAGGCGGAATGTTGTAGTTGAAGGAATTGCAGGTATTCATTATTAGTGAGCCCATCCAATGTGCCACTTTCGAAAAAAATTAGAAAAACGAGAAAAATCACTTTCATTGCGCAGTAATCAATAATAAATATGGTTGTGTGATGAAATGTGATGATGTAAAGTGTATTGTATTGAGAAACCGTGTAGTGAAAAGTGTAATAGTAATCTTGACAAGAATTCTCATTGTTCAAATATCTTTTTGTTTCACTTCTGTCCGAATAAGATTATATTACAAAAAATTGAAAACTTTAAAAAAAAATTCTTTATTTACCGTTTTCAAATCTTTTATAATACTTCAGAATCCTTATAAAATATAATAAAACTCCCACAAATCTGATGAATATGAGTAATCGAAGCAACCCATTAGAGTAAATTGATAAAAAGAAAACAGGATTGAGCTGTCTTCAGAAGAGGAAGCTTATCGGCTGACGAATACCGTAGGAATATGATCCGAGATGATCCGATTCGACGGAGAGGGGCTCCTTCCAGTCGACACACATACTTCATTTCGTACATTTTCTTCGATCCAAACCAGACGACTCATCTCTTCCCGAGGAATCGTTTTCTAAAAATTCAAAGTAATGAAAACAGGGTTTTTATTCCCTTTTTGGATATTTCTTCTTCTGAATTCTTTGGTATTATGTCAAGAAACTGAACGTATTCTTGCCAACAATGGAACTGAAGACCATGAGAACATTCCATCGAAAGGATCCTCTCCCAATACAAATCCACTGTTTCTATCAAATTCAACAGCTGGATTGTATGATTCAAAAGGAAGAATCCGTCTAACAATCGGACATATTGGAGCAATTGGTGCATTGAGAAATGATGTAAAAATACTAGAAGTTTCTCATAAATCATTGCTGGCAGAAGGAATATTGGATGACGATTTGGATGTTGAGTACGTTTTTTTTTATTCTTCCAGAGAGAACAAAAATGATCTGGTGTCGTTTTGTTAGAGAGATATCAAGCTGATACGATTTCAGGATCATCTCTCAAACGGGATGTGGTGAATCATATGAAGGTGTTGCCGTGGCAGCAGACATGTATCATCTCCAAAAAGTCAAAGCTTTCATTGGACCTTACTGTAACGCTGAAATGGATGCTGTTGCTCGGATGGCTGCATTTTGGAATATCCCAATTGTGGGATACATGGCTGCTTCAAATAATTTGGCAGATAAGAATGCATACCCAACACTTGCAAGAATATCCGTATGAATTTCTATTTATTTCTATCGGTTATCCTCTAACATTTCAGTTGAGAACCACTAATTCAATTGCTGAAGCTACGTGTGCCATGCTTCGACACTACGGATGGTCAAAAGTGGCAATTGTGACAAATACAGGAGTTTTAGCCTATGACAGAGTGACTTCCTTTGAAGAAGTTTTCCATCAAAGAGGTATCAATGTCATCAAAAAAATCATGTTTGACGAAGGAGCTGATTCGAAGGCAATGGTTGCATCAGGACTTCTGAATGATATCAAGAACAGTGCAAGAAGTGAGTTGGAATATTCCAGAACAGATTTCATTTCAATTTGCAGTTGTTGTATGCTTGTTCTCAAATACTAGAGAATCTTCTCGTGAATTTTTAACTGCTGCAAATACACAGGGAATGAGTGTGAATGAATTTGGCTATGTATTCCCGTGGCTTCAGGATGGTGGAAAAGATATTGCTCCATGGACTGGATCAGATGGATCAATGCTTCAAAAAGTCAAGGATCAATATGCAAATGCAATTATTGTGAGTTGAAACTTGTATTTTATATAATCTTTAAGAGCGATACTCATTTTGAACTTGTCTCGTTCTAATAATTTTTGAGACACTCATAGAAATTTCCCGTCTTTTTCTGATATTTGGTTTTTTCCATATGTTTTATAACTAACTTATTTTTGTCTTCTATTGAGAACCGTTTGATTTCATTGTTTGAAAAGAAAAAAACACTTTCAGATCGATGATGTTAACAGCTTTGATAACACAATTGTTGGACCATTTGTTGAAAGAATCAAAGATGTTGGATTAACTGAAGCTGATGTTGATATTGCCAATATTTATGGATATCTCTACCTTTTCGATGCTTTGAAACTCTATGCTCTTGCCGCCCGAAAAGTTTTGAATGAAACTGGAAAAGCTGAAAATCTGATAAATGGCCGCATGATGTGGCAAAACATGAGAAAAATGAAGTTTGTTGGAATGGTTGGAGCATCTGGAATTGCTTCTGGACAAGTAACAATGGATGACCGTGCTGAACGAGCTCCACTTTATCGTGGTTTCTTTGTGTCTCCTAACACAGATGCAGTTCTTCCAATGGTCCATATGGAGCCTACAATGTTAGATAACTGTGATGGACTTGCCAATAAATCTGGGTGTTATGAGATTGTGGTGACTGATATGATGAAAGACTTTTGGCCGTCTATAGACAGGAAAATGCCTAAGGTGTGTACGAAAATACGTTTAATCTGTAAAGATTACATCGAATTTTTGAGGACGAGCCAGACTGCGGTTTTCGTAATGAGAGATGTGATTACACACTGATTATCATCGGAGCAGCCCTTATCCTTCTATTTATCATTGCCGCCGTTTCAATCTTCTTTGCTCAAAAGCTTCTGTAAATTGAAAAATATTTATTTGAAATTCAATTTGATAATGTTTTTTATAGGGAGAAAAGAGCATTGGATAAGCTGCCATTCAGAATTTATAGAGATGATCTTCAGTTCATTGATGAGGAACAACTCAAAAGTATGCTTTCTTTGGGAAGTACTCGTACTAAAATGAGTAATATGAACTATGGATCAAGAAATCATGCAATTGTTGGTACAAATACACATGCAATCTATCACAAATACACTCAAAGAAGACCAATCATTTTCAGTAGAGCCGATAAAACTCTTATTCAATTGGTGAGGAGTCATTTGATGAATCTTCAGTTTCTTTTTTTTTATTCGCCAAAACCCCTGTTTTTCATAATGAATTTCATTGTAGATGAAAGTGGCCGTCCACGATAACATTAATCCATTTCTGGGAATGGTTTGGAATGAAAGAGAAGAAATGCTTTTGGTTTGGAAGTTCTGTTCTCGTGGTACTCTTCAAGATATCATTTACAATGAAAGTATTCAATTGGACACTAAATTCCATGGAGCATTTATTCGTGATATCCTGGCAGGATTAGAATATTTACACGCTTCTCAAATCGGATATCATGGATCACTCACTCCATGGTCATGCCTTATTGACAGAAATTGGATGGTTAAACTCACAGATTATGGAATTGCTGATCCATTGGAGAGATGGGAAAAACAACAAGCAATTTCACGTGACGCATTGACTTCAGAAGATGATAAATCACAAGCAACACAAAGCACAAGTATTCTTTATGAAGCACCGGAAATGCTCAAAAACAGAGAAAAGAACAGAACAAGAAGAGTTGATCAAGACTGGATGAGACAGACTCAAGCAAGAAGACAACTTGGAGATGTCTATGCATTTGGACTTGTCATGTATGAGATTATATTCAGAGGAATGCCTTTTCCAGAAGGAACAAATCAATCAGAATTAGTGGAATGGTTAAGAGATGGATCAAAGGTTGTGAAACCAACAATTGCTCAGAATAAAGTATTGAATATGGATTTGACGGCTCTAATTCAAGACTGTTGGAATACTACTCCAGAAATGAGACCATCATTGAGAAGAATCAAATTGAATGTGGAGACTTATTTGAACATGTTAGTCTATTTCTGTAGGCCTCTCATGAATAGTATGTTTTTCAGAAAAGGATCTCTCGTTGATCAAATGACTCGAATGATGGAACAATACGCCAATAACTTGGAGAAACTTGTGGCTGAAAGAACTGGAATGTTAGAGGAGGCCCAACCAGAGAGCAGATCGTCTTTTGAGTCAACTCCTTCCAGCCTACGTGGCAAATGAGTTGAAGTTAGGAAGACCTGTTCCTCCGAAAACATTCACTGGATCAACTGTTTTGTTCAGGTAAGAGAGAGCTTACTTTAACATAAGTGCATGAAAATCTTCCTTTCCAGTGACATTGTCGGATTCACCGAAATGTGTCAAAATGCAACTCCACTGGAAGTTGTCTCGGTTCTCAATGGCATTTTCGATGGATTTGATCAATTCATTGCCAGAAAAGATGCATACAAAGTTGAAACAATCGGAGATGCCTACATGGTTGTGTCAGGAGTTCCAGAAGAGAATGGGCATCGTCACATTAATGAGATCGCTAGTATTGCATTGGATGTTCATAAGGTGATCGATAAAAAACAATTCAGAATTAATTTTCAATTTTCAGTTCTTATCGGAATTCGTACTTCCTCATAAACCCGGCACAAAAGTTCAATGTCGTCTTGGTTTCCACACTGGTCCAGTGGCTGCTGCTGTCGTTGGTCTCAATGCTCCTCGTTATTGTCTCTTTGGTGATACTGTGAACATGGCATCTCGAATGGAAAGTAACAGTGAACCTGGAAAAACTCAAATCTCCGAAACTGCAAAGAATCTCTTGCTCAAAGAATATCCGGATTACGTCTGTGAGCAACGGGGAGAAATTCCAATAAAAGGAAAAGGAATGTGCATGACTTACTGGTTAATGGGAACCAAATCTGAGGGAGCCGGACAGAGTGGAGCGTATTTGGCACCGTCAATGAAGAGTGCTGGCACTGGATTCACTGGAATGCTTGGAAATACTTCCAATGATTACTCATTGAATTTGAGAAATCCAACTGGATTGCAAAGATAAATTTGAAGATTCTACTGAACATTTCGATTAATTTGATAAAATACTTTTTTGCATTTTGTGACTTTTACATATTTTTCTCTGAACAAGTGAATTAGAATTTTCAAAAGTTGATCTAGTGTATTGCATTTATCTATTTTTTCGATAAAGTTTTTCATTTGTGAGGTTTGTTTTGTGATGAAAACACGCTGGAAAGTCGTTCAACAATTGAGAAACAGACAAGGCTAGATATGTTTCATTGATTTTATATTTCTCCATTCTGCCAGTCACTATCACAGTTCCACCAAACAACATTTGAATATCCAATGCACTTATTTCAATTCAGGAGCCATTTTCTCTGCGTCTCTTCTATTCCACCACCTCTCTTTTCCTGTTTCCATGGAGACATTCACCAACATCACGGACTCCTTCTTCATTCCTTCTTCTTTTACTTTTTTCCTTATTTTCATTAGTTTTTCTTCAAAATGGACGGCGATCAAACTCCCGAAGAACAAATTGAAATCGGTGATCAAGAACAGAATCCTCAATTGGATGATAATGTTGAACTCACAATTGCATTCAAGTTTTCATTGGATCAACGAGTTATGGAGGGTTGTATTATATCTGCTGTCTTAGAACCACGTGGACAATCGACAATTGTCGCCGTTTCAGTTACCAATAAAATTATTATCAAAGGTAAGAAAGAGTTAGTGGAAATGAGTAATCTGATTGTAGTTTTTCAGATACTGAAGCCTCATTGAATATCACTGAAACTATTCGATGCATTGCTGCTGCTCCATTTGGAGAAGGATACGATTGTATTATAATTGGGACAGATGCAAGTGTCATTTGTTACGATGTTCACAATAACTTGACTGTTTTTCGAAATGATGTTCCAGATGGGGTCAATTGCTTTGCCGTGAGCCAAAAATAATCAAATCTAGAAACAAACATTTTTCATTTTCAGTACGGGAAACTAGGTGATAATGAAGAAGCAATCTACTGTGGAGGAAACTGTTGTATCTGGGGATTCGATAGATATGGAGCGAATACATATTGGACTGTAACAGGTGATCAAGTGACTACAATGTGTTTAAGTGATTACGATGGAGATGGAGAGACTGAACTTGTTATTGGATCACCAGATTTCGAAATTCGAGTTTTCAAAAATGATTTGATGAGAGCCGAACTGATGGAGACTGACGAAATCACAAGTCTTTCTCATGTCGCTGCAGGTTGTTTTGCTTATTCTTTGAATAACGGAACGATTGGAACATACGTTTTGAAAGAGAGACAATGGAGAATCAAATCGAAATCGAATGTCTCAAAAATCTTTAATTTCGAGGAAGAAGGTCTTATGGTAGTCGTTTGGAAACAAGGAAAAGTGGATCTTCGATTCGCACATAACGGAGAAGTGTTGTCAAGACACTCCGTATCGAATATAGTTGCATCTGCCACGTTGATGAAGAGAGGAGATGAAGATATGGTTACTGTAGTTGGTTTGGATGGTAAGATTACTGGATTCCAAATCCAGAAGGCAACGCATGGAGCAATTGATAAAACACAACAGTTGATAAGAGAGTTCGGACAGAAGAAGCATAATTTGATGGTAAGTTGATTCAACTGTTTCAAAAGAACATTGATCAAATCGCTTATGAAATTCAGATGGAACTCTCTAACTATGAACAAGAAGAACAATTAACTGAACAAGAAAGAGCGGGTGACTTCAGAATACCAGCTGACACAGACGTCGCTGTACTCTTTGTTGTCAATTGTGAATCCCAATTGTTAAGCCTTCGAGTTGAAGCTTCTCATGATATTCCGATTAGAGGAGTTTTGATTTTCGCAGAAGGCCTTTTTGACGGAGAGTCCTACATTTGGATTCCACCGAATGAACATCAATCAAGGAGTACCATTGATATTCCTCTAGTTATTGATAAGGATTCGACGAATGATCTTCACACTAAAGTATTTTTGGGTCATGTTGATTCGTAAGTGAAATTAACAAGAATGACATAATAAATTCTGGTTTTAGAAATAAATTAATGGTTATGGAGAATACGAGAATCCTCCCAAGATTCTGTAGATTCACCTTATTGAAAGATGAATATGCTAAATTCTTTTTTATGCCAACTGGATATATTAAGTTCGAAATCAACACGAAAGCGGCAAAAGTGGGTGAAGAAGGCGCCGGGGTTACTGAACAATCAACGTTTGGCATTTTATAATTGTTGAAATTACAGCTTTCTGATTGGGTTCAGGAGAGTTTTACAATAGATTCATCTCTTGTGGAGATGTTTGATGACGCTGAAGGAGAATTTAAATTTATGGGATTACGACCGAAACATGATCAGTCTTTGATGTTTAAAATCAGTCATGCTCAGAAAACTTTCGAAATTTATCATGATAGTATTGAGACAATGGGAGCAATCGTACAGAGTTATGCGAGTTTCTTTCAAATTCAGGACATGGAATGTGTGGCACACTTCCCAGATGTTTTCAAGGAGGCAACAGAGATTCTGGAAGAGGTAAAACGGATTTTTGACATAATTCAAATTATTTAGGATTTGGAAGTTTATGTTCTAAAGTCGGCCAAAAAAACCATTAATGAAAGAACACTTTCCCAAGTGAAATGTATTCAAGTGCATAGGAATCATTTGAATCATTCTCTGAAAAGTCGTGGGCATTTGTCTAACAATCCTTTACTTTCGAACTGTGATCATACATCTAAAAATGACGATTTCCATCTCTTTATCACCCACTAAGACCTAGTCATCTCTAAAAAATATACATTGTTTCTGACATATTTCCGTTCTTTAATCACAATGCTTTCAGTTGGAACCAATGACCGAAGTCCGTGACCGACTAACCGCAGAACTTCAAGAAAGACAAACTGCTGTTAGAGAAGTGATAATCCGTGCAGAAGATGCCATTGCTATTGATAATATGTCAGTATTAATCTTAACTTTTGACATTTCTTCCACTAATTCCTCTTTTTTTTTCAGACCAGACGCCAGAAAATGCTATATTCGACTGAAAGCCAACGATGCGGCAGCTAGACAAGCAGCAAATCTCAGGTAGCAAAATCAGAATATTCCAGAAGTATTCAGAGATTTTCAGATGGAATAACCAGGACCGGTGTGTAAAATCGTTGCGTCGACTCAATAAGATAATTGAGAATTGTGCTCGTCTACGTGGTTTGTTCATACTACCCTGATCAAAAATAAAAAAAGTGATTCTTGCAGTTGGAGAACCCGGAAGACAGATTGTCTCCTCATGCAGATCTGCAATTTCCGAAGACAATAAACAGATTATAACAAAGGTTTTGCAATATGGAGCATCGAGTCAGTAATTCATTTTCAATCGTTTTTGAATAATCTCGAAAATCACTATTTACGAAATAAAGATTTTGTGTTTTCATCTTGGCTCTGGATTTGACAACTGTAATGAATGACATTTTCTGGGGTTTCAAATCATGATAGCAATTCTGGAAAACAAAAACAATACATTCAAATCAATCGTTGACAAGGGATGATGGAATTTTTTAAACTGAGAATCTCAGTTTCTCAAAATTTTGAAGTACACATCAATTTCTAAATGGCTATTTGATTACAGTTGTACTGAAAAGACATTATGAAACAATTGTTCATTCATAATATATACAGGTACCGGTAACATGAATTAAAAGCGAAATCTTCACAAAACATTAGCAAATCTGACAACAATCAGCAAGAAGTTCAGTGCATTCTGTCTCGGCTTCCCCGTTTTGAATTCTTTCGGTCGTCGATTGAAACTTTTTACGCTTTCGATCAGATAGATACTTTCCGAGACCCTGAAGTCACTGGGTTTGATAGGGAACTGTTAGATATCAACCAACCTTATACAACTTCATAGTCCCCACCACATTTGCCATTCTTCCACCCATTGTAATCATAACCAAAAGAACAGCACTTGGTTCTGTGATCTCCTCTTCTTCCTCTGTTCCATCTGTAGAATTTACTCGAATCCCTGCATCTCGAAACTTTTGATCTACTGCTGCTTTAATCACATCTTTATCCAGTTGAGCTTTTATGAGAAGTAAAGCAGCACCGAAGACGTTTAAGATGATTCCATAGGCGATGAGTTCGTGCCAACCTGGAAATGAAAGGATCAGGTGAGGATTGCGGAAAGGAAACAGTCTGCATATTTCTGAAAGTTTTACTTTGAACTTATAAGATTTGAGAAGAAAACTTTCGTAATTCAAATAAATAAATACTCAGAGTAGGGAACCAAGTGGACTATGATAATGAAAACTTCTTCCTATAATAATTTTAAATTGCTAAAATGACTATTGAGTCGAACGCTTTATTGGAAAACAAAACAATGGAAGAGAACAATGGTTAATCCAAAAGTCTTTATAAAAAACCTCACTTGCTTTCCTTCTATTATGCTTAAAAATTGTCCATTTTTCCTTCCATGTTTGATCTTGTCCACGTCGATATCGTCTTTGATTACGAGCCATTTCAATTGATTAGAATAAGAGAAAAAATGATATGAGAAGGAGAAAAAAGTTCGATTAGATGTGTATGAAGAAGATGAATATCTGTGGAGGAAAAAGGCGGATTATTGGATATATTAGATGAGCTCTAGGATTAAAGCATTGTATGAAATAGTGTGGAGGAACAAGAGACACAGAGACTCCAGAAGGTGTTTTTATCACTATCCTGTGTTTATGACGATTCTTCACAGGTACAAAACACTATCCGCTTCTGATTCAGCGAAACGAATCTTTGACCTTGTATTTAAGAATTCTGTCTGCTCCGCTTTTTTTCTTTTCTAGTCTTTATTCTATTTTGATGGGAATCCCTACTTGATTTGCGTCAATTTCAGCACGTCTTCTCTGAAAATACTCTGAATTCCAAGTCTCTATACACTTTATTATTTTCGAAAAAAAGGAATGTGATGGCCAGGAAAAATAATCAAAACTTTTTCGAGAAAAATGGGAAAAAGAGTGAAGGAGGGATAGAATTTATTATCAATAGTAGGTGACGATGTGGCGAGTTGGTACGTTGATTCGACTGTTTCTGATTGTATGTGGAGTAATGATTGGAAGAGGATTGGATGACGACGAGGTGGATGACTTAAACCTGAAAATGGTTAGAATTGCGGAATGAATAGAAGAACTGAACCATTCAAAAAGTTAGAAGGTTTGAAGTTAAAAACAAATGTATTTCTATGAGTAGCTTCGATAATTCAAACTAAATACTTTCACATTCTAAACTCTCAAAAAGTATTACCTGTCCAGTAGTCTGTCCCTGATGGAAAGTGTGCGACTCGACTCCTCCGTGACCGTATCCACGTGGTCCGAACATTGCTCCGTAGCAGCGGTTGCAGTACGGCTTTCCCTCTCTCTAAAAATATAATTTCTCTTTTCTAAAGATTTATTTCGAATTCAAAAAACCCACCTCAGAATGACTTCCAGCAGCCAACGTCTTCTTACAAGCCTCGTTCTCACAACGGAGACATGGACGGTGCCAGTCGTATCCGATTGATGTCACGCGCTCGGCTGAAATTTTTTTTTATTCGAAAATCAGTGAAAAATTGAAAAATTTACCGAAATAGACTGGCTTCTGACAACGTGGGCAGTTTGGCATGTTTGTCGTTTGAATGGATTTTCGGTTTCTGGAAGAAAAGAGATACGGGTGTAATAAAAAAAGAAAGATGGACAAAAAAGGGAAGATATATAACAGAATTCTAAAATAGATGAGCAGTAAAAGAAAGAGAAGAAACAAAAAAAGAAGATTTCAAGCTGCTGACTCTGGTCACGCGCAATGTTTACCAAATGTTTTTAGGAGAGGGCAAAAAAGGGATGAAGACTGAAGTAGAGCTCGAAGAGCAGATTACTGTTGGATAACACGTGGAGAGAACATATTCGGATACGTGGCTGGAGGGTCACGGAAAAAATTTTTGATGCAAAGATGATTATTTTTCAATTCTCGAATATTGTAGAAAGTGATTTGAAATCAGGTCACTGTTTGAAAATCGATTCTCAAACAGATGGTTTTCTTTCATTCTTTCAAGAGTTCAAAACCTGTTTTTTCACTCTCAGTTTTCGAGGTCTTCGAGTTGATCAAATTTTATTTCTTTTGAATCGTTTTGATCAGCAACAATTCTAAACTACAAGACTGCCGCGCCTCCGGCGCTTCAGTCTTGTTTTGTTCGCCGCTTCGCGGCTCACTTTTCAAAAAATGATGTTCGCGGCTTCGCCGCTCACTATTCAGGATAAGTTCACGGTGTTTTCGTTAAATCCGTGAATCTTTTGTTGCCGAGACTGACAAACAAATAAACAAATAAAAAAATAAATATATTTACACACATCCCTCACGTCGTTCTTTTATTATTCTAAACTATATACTTTTTAGATGGTATGTATTGTCAATTGTTTGGAGAGACTTTGCTACTAGTGGAGTAATTGAAAAAAGGTTGACAGAATTATGAACGTTACAATTTTTCGATGCTTTTTTGAATGCCGGGAACTCCATGATCCTACAGTCGATTCCGAATTGTTAAACTTCATAATATCTTCTCATAATACTAGTCTGCCTATAAAATCCAAAACAAATTATCACGTGCAAACATAACAACCCTATACCTGGAAGGTGTGTCCAAACAGAGACACCTGCCAAAGGAAACAAAAACTGACAGTTGGGGGTACAAATACGGTTAGAAGAGAACAGAGAAATCAGAGAGAAGTGTTTCGAATTTCACACAATTCGAAACTGCATTTAAAAAGGCATTGAATTGGTCTGAAAGCAAAAATAAACCAAGGGAAAAATGAGTGAGGGAATAAAAAACGGGAAAAGATTATTACTTTTTGCGGGCGCCGCACAACAAAAAATTTGCATGAAATTTCAGAGAATTATTGAGTCATATGTATACTGGCAGTTTGTTCAGTAAAAAATGAAAGACTTTTCTGAAGTTGAGGGACGAACTATATTGTTTGAAGTTAATCATTACAGTAGGAACGGAACTCCAAATTCTTTTCAGAACTCGATTCACAGCCTTTTTTCTCTCTGAAAAGATATCTCACAAAACGAAAAGGACACAATGAAAAGGGCAAGTGGATGGAGAGACAATATGCCTCGGCACATCTGTTCTTTTACAACTTTTTACCACTGACCCTGCGCGGAGAAGCGAAGAAAAAGATTGAGGATGGAAGAGGATGGAGGAGGATGGAACAAGAAACAGGTGCAATTTGCACTTCATCCAAATAAAAGACATGTTTCGTGATGAGGTGACAGGAATAAAAGAGTGTTTGGGGGGGGGGGGGATTGAATTAGGCATGTACAATTGAAAGGGAAGAATGTACTTGTTTCATTTGATGTGCTAATTGATGAGAAAGGGGTTTCCTCAAAGGCACTTTTAATAGAGGACAAAGGTTTGCAATGAAAGATCAAGAGCATCTAAACTGTTCAGATAAAAAGAAGTATCGTAGAGCCAAAAGTTCAAAATCTACTAGCAAGCTAGAGTATGAGCCACAAAGGAAAGAAACGGAATGAGTCATTTCTCTTACTGAACAAAGTTGTTCCGTTCATCCAAGGTCTTACCGATGAGACATGGTTACAACATATTTTCAATTTTGAATACCGCACCGTAAAATATTTTTCTTTGTCAAAAATTGGGAATTCATCTCAAACAAGAAAAAGCTGAATATCAAAAAGTGTGTATCAGTTTTCAAATAAACAATGAATGCTGAAAAGTGTCATGTGTCAAGAAACCACTTCAGTCATTTCTCTCTCTTCGTTACAGTAATCCAATTTGAATAAAAATAACCACTTGAAAATGAATTGACTAACATTGAAAAACGGAGATGTTTACCAGTTTTTTTGGAAGTTTTTCTGGAAGAAAACGGAAAAAAGAGATGGATAAAAATGTAGAAAAAAGAGAGAGTGAGAGTGGGAGGGATCAAATGGAATAAACAAATAAGTAGAGTAGAACGTATTGTCGCCGGGAAAGGAAACGGGCATTGAAGGAGAAGAAGATGAAGCGGGTGGAGGAGATTAAAAGTCACAACTGGTTCAGATGAAGAGAAATGAAGCTCGACTTTCGCCTTCATCTGTGCAACATCATGTGACACCAACACCACCAAACGGACGACCTTTCAAAGTGATTTGTCTTGTTGTCTGCGCCTTCCGAAATGGCGCCAAACGACTTCTTTTTGAAAAAAGTTGGCAACATTCCAAGGCTAGTGACCTATTCGATTGGTCTGGGAATGGTTGGGGAAGCCGCTTCAAAAAACAGCAACACATTATACGAAAATATTGTTTTTTTTAAATTTTTATTCACAAAAAAGGACCAGTAAAAAAATTAATTTACATAAGAGAAAGAATTATGACCTGGGACACTGAGTATGTTTCAAATCATTTAAAGACGGGCGATAAGATCGTTTCTGTTTTGCGTGTCAGAGAAAAGCGCTTTGATAAGTCCGACCACTTCCGACCGGCTCAAGTGCTCCGCCATTGGACCTTTAGCATTGAACCATCTGTGCTCGATGTCCTGGAATGAAATCAATAAAAGGTGTTAGATTTGGAGTCTCAACATACCTGCATTCTGTTTCCGAGTACGAAAACAATCTCATTGAGCCGGAAGTATTCTCTAGCACAGAAATCAGTGACTTTCGATTGCTCTTGGTAAGTAACAATATTGGCGACAACTTCGAGTAATTTTTTGAAAACATCAGCCATCACATTAGCATCATTCTCTCGGAAATCGGAAGTAGTGACAACGTGACGAACGAGCGAATCCAAAAGGAATGAAATAAGTGATCCAATCACTTTACAGTATACTACTTCGGTGAGAGGCTCTCTGAGATTCTTCGCAATCAAACGAATATGAAGAAGACAAGCAGCCAAACATTTGATCAATTTCGGTTCCTCTTTCGGTACCAAAACTTCAGTAACCTCGGACATTTCTTCTTGTGGTGCAAATGTATTCTTCGTAGTTTTGTAACTGACTGGCAAATGTTCGAAAATACTATGGTCTTCCAAATAGACAGACATCTCCCGTCTGCATCTTGTCAATGTTTTCTCCATACAATCTGCAGCAACACTACGAAGTCGAATCACTGAATCAATTAAAAGAGGCTCCAATAACGTCTTCTGGTTATCATTTTGAGCTTCAAATGACATCGTCATAATGCAGTGCGATATGTAGTGACAATTGTTGTAGAAAATCGCTGCCATATTTGGAATTGAGCTGAATAGCTCCGCATGCTTTCTCGGCGATTGAATAATGTAAAGACGAACAATGTTCTGTGCAGTGAGCGCCAGTTTGGCACGAGCGCCTTCGTCTTCAGAAGCAAATGCAGCTTTCACATTGTCACGCAATAGGTTCACGAAGCTGATAGTTGATGCGCTGGAAGATAGTCCGCTTTTCCCAATGATGATTTAACGAAGAAACATACCTAACAGTGCACTTTTGGAAAGCAAAGTACGATGGGAACTGGGATTCTTCGTTGTGATTCCAAAGCCGGGCAAGATCATTTCCATATTCCTTTGCATATTTCTCTGCATGCGAATGAGCTTTAGCGAGCAAATCAATGTCCTTAACTGCTGAATCTTCAACTCCCACAGTAACTAATTTATCGTATGTTTCGTTAACCAACTTGTTAGCTCTCGAGACGATTGCATAGCATCGGCGAGTTACGAAAATAGTGTCAGTGTTGAGTTCAAAAAGCAATTTTGCATTTGGTGCGAAAAATCCGAGCGATTTCATTTTAACAACGAATTCCTCTCCAGTTTTCAACAAGTTGATAAAATTATCTTGGTCTTCGTCAGCAGTTTCAGTGACTGGAGCAGCAATGGCAATCACATTTTCCAAAACCATGGTGATTAGTCTCGATTGAATTGTGCTTCCTATCATTGACATAAACGTTCTTCCACATGCATCTAAGAGCTCGTGTGTTTTGAGCACCTCTGCTAATTCAGAGAAAAATGTGTCCAACGATCTGAAATATAATTTATGAACTATTCTAATCTACACAACTCTTCACTCACTCGAGCACTTTGTGAACATCCATAGATTTGTATTTTTTGCTACGTGGCTTTTGATTGATCAGGAATCTAGTCTGGTCTGGGGTTGGATTGTCTACGACAAACACATCAACACCATCTCTACTGGAAATGATTGCGTCACAAAACACATCCAGAATGACGGTCTTCCATGCATCAAGGCGCTCCGGCAACTGACCAATCATATTCATAGCAGTGAGTGTTTCATTCAGATTTTTCTGCTCTTCAGTGGTGAACCCGTTCAGAACAGTGAAAGAGATATTGGATTTATCACTGCCTTGCTTCTTCGAAACTTTTGGGATACTCATGGCTCTGTCATAATCAGCTGATAGTTGATAGCGACAATTGTAGCTCAACACAGAATACTCATCAGAGAAATGTTTTAACGGGGTGCTCATATCAAATCCCTCGCACTGTATTCCTTCAAGAAGAGAATTAGTGTCATTCAAGTAATCCTTGCAAGCGAGAATCGCATTCCCCCACTCAATTCTATTGGTTGTTTTGCTTCGCATGATAATCAATTGCTCTTCTACTTTTTTCATCTGTAATATTTTCCAATTTCACAAAAAATATCGAATAATGCTTACCGATTGCAAAAACTCGAGAAGATTTTCGCACGATTTGGCTTGTGATTTAACCTCCGTCAACATTTCTGGACTATCCTTCTCGATTTTCTCAATAAATGTTCCCAAATCGCGAGCAGACATTTCGGCGAGATCTTCTAAATTCTCTAGTCTGTCGAAAATAAGCTTTGCGGTCGCATTGATGTTGAGAGCAACTTTTAAGTTTCCGTACTTGTCGAAGATGTCGGCCGAAATAGATGTGAGACCATCTTTCAATTTCTTCTCCAAATCTCGATAAGAGCCTTCAGAAGATCGCATGGTTCAAGGTTTCAACCTGAAAGCAAGTTCGATAACTTGATTTTCACAAAAACCAGTTAACCAAAAGCGAGAGACATTTGTTGATAATCGATTTTTTAAATAGCAGCAGTTCTGCCAATTTCTCGGCTGAGCGGCTCACATATACGCAGATCGTCAAAAGAAAAAATAACACATTAGGAAATCAAAAGCGAGAAATGATCAGTAAGCTAACTTTACTTTTGGAATATCCGGAAGCTTTAGAAATCGGGTAAAATGGACTGACTTTTTTGAAACGCGCCAAAATTTAAACGGCAAAAGTGTTTGCGTACATATACTTGCGTACAACAAGAGAGTGTATGGAATCAGGAGGATTAGACAATCTTGTCGTATCATGTCGTAGTTATTTTCTCTGTGATCTTCATTTATTTTTATCTCTCGTTTTTTTTGGAGTCAGTTCGTTCCTCAGATAATTCAGCAGTAACTTTGTTCGTAAATATGATTTACTAAAGCTACACAAGTTTCAAAAAGATCAAGCTATTTCCGAACGGTTTTTTTTTCGAAAGTTGAACTTTTTGATACATCGAAATATGTAAAACTGGAAATCTATGAAAATTTGTAGGTGATGGACCCACCACCATTCAATTTCAACACTGCCAGTACATCAGGAAAAGGTCCACCAGGTACATTAATCTAATGCACGGAACACGGCTATTTCTGAAGGTTTTTCAGCTCCTAGCGCATTTGGAAGCTCAGTCCCGAAAGCGACATTTGGCTCCCTCTTCGCAAAACCATCTATATTTGCCCAAGCTGCAAAACGTGAAGCAGAAAAACCTATTGAAACTAGGGATTCTGGCGGTCCAGCTCCCAGCAACTCACTTGCTAGCCGCCTTACCATACCCGCGAGGAACAAAGAATCTATTTTCAAAGCACAAGGAGACACATCAGATGAGAGTAAGCACTGGTTCACCAACCACTGCAATCAAAATTTGTTTTCTAGAGGTTCCGAATTTACAAGAAGGACAATTTGCAATCAGATCCCGCATGAAAGAAGGGAGATTGCCAGTAGCTCCATACAATGCTGCTCTACGAAGAGGAGGTACTCCCGACGAATCTGAAAACAAAGTACCGAAAATTGCTCCGAAAATCAACTTCCAATTTGGAAAGCTAAATGAAAAGAAAGCTATATTCGGAAGGCCGAAACCTATTGCTGACGATGTAGGCAAAGATGAAGTAATAATTGGTTACCATATAAAAATAATACAAGTTTTATGTTCTTCCAGGTCGATCATGCTGCTAGAAAAGAACCTCCGAAAAGTTTGTTTGGTGTCCCATTTGATACATCATCAGTAAAAGTATTTGACAAAGAAAGTACCGGAAGTTTGTTCACCAATAATGCAAAATCCGGTCTAACAGTACCAGCAAGACCCTTCGGTAGGCTTGCAAATAAACATGTTACTCAGTTATTATTATTCAATCTTTCCAGGAGACAGAATGTGGAAACCTAACCGTGCCCCAACACCAGAGAATCGCCCATTCAAAACTCATAATTCAGAAGAAGAAAAATTAATTCAGAAACTTGCTAGTTTAAGAGGCCAACGTTGTCCTGAAGACTACGATAAATATATCCTTCTTGATGAAAGAGACAAAGTTCTTTGCCAACTGCGAGAAATTGATAGCACTTTGACTAAAAGGTTGGAACGTTGCGAGGAGATGTGCACAGAAAAAGAAAGATACCAGCGAATAGTACAAAAAGGAGTTTCTCCATTCGAATGCGATGAGGAAACTGGGGACGTTTCTCATGAAATGATGGTAAAACAGTATGCGAGATCAGCCGCAGACCAAGAAAGACCTCTGCCTCATGAGTTACGATCAGAAAAAATCATGAACCATGCAATGTGCTATCTTCTGCATAATGTAAGAATGAAAATTCACTCTCAAAACTATAGATACCTCGATTACAGGTTCTTGACGAATTCCCAGAATCTCCCGAACAACGAGCAGCTTGGTACAATTTCCTGTGGAATCGAACTCGTGCTCTTCGGAAAGAAGTCACTCAACTCTCCCTATCGGACTCTTTGGCCCTAAATCTCGTAGAACGATGCACTCGTCTTCATATTCTTTTTGGTTATGTTCTTTGTGATCTCGAAACTGAACATTTCGACGCTGCAATGAACAATGAAACGCTTGGGAAATGTCTACAAACTCTCCGGCATTTGTACGAAGACTTCGAAAAAAGAGGAATCCCATGCAATAATGAAGCCGAATTCCGATCCTATGATGTGATGCTGCATATGAATGACACAAATGTCCTATCGCAAGTGCTCTCCTATCGAAATGAAGTTCGTCAGTCGGAACCTGTCCGTCTTGCTCTTCAGCTTGCTTCCTCATTTCGAGACAAAAATTATTGCCGATTCTTCCGATTACTGCAAACGCAAGCATCCTATCTACAGTGCTGTGTAGCTCACAAGAATTTCACTGCGACCAGAAGCAACGCAATTTCGATCATGGCCAATTCATACGGACGTAGTACTTTCCCGCTTGATAAACTCCAGCGTATTCTGGGCTACGATAACAATGAAGACTTAACCATTATGCTCAAAACTTATGGATTGAGAACCGAAGGAAGTGATCAAGTTATGTTATCAAAGGATGATCTTTCTCTAAACGAATCTATTCCTCTTGCTACATACGATTGGATTGACAGGAAGAATACTGGAAGGCTGAGTAACGTTGTCTATGGACCAGGCCTTTTTCAATTCATCGCTTCTCGTTGTGATGTTTCAAATTCTTTTAATCATCATCACGAATACACGAACGACAAAGTTTTGGAAGCAGTGCTCAGTGGATCAAATATATCATCTACAAACGATGCTGGAGTATCTTCATTTGCTCAATCATCCGGATCACTTTCTCTACAAGCCAGTATGGAACAGAAGAGAAAGATGGAAGCTGAAAGACAGAAGGTTTGAATATTAGTTTTAAGATGAAACCTAAATGTTCGAGCTTTCAGAAGATTGAAGAAGCTCAAAGAGAAAAATTGATTGCAAGACTTATGACTGGTGTAATAGATCAAGTTGTTCATGGAATAGTCGATGAAGAAATCAGAAAGGCTAGCATAAGTAGGAAGCAAATGATTGCAGTTGAAAATGCGAGAAGGCAAAAAGAAGAACAAGAACGAAGGACAGTAGAAGTGGAGTTAAAAAGAAAGGAGACAGAAAAAGAAGTTGCTAGGTCTTTGGCTATGAAAATTGAGAAGGAGACTACCGAAAAGGAATTGAAACGAATCGCTTTGGAAGAAATCAGAAAAGAACGGCGAGAAAGAGAGAGGAAAATAGCCCGTTTGATAGCTGAAAAGTTCTGGAAAGAAATCCTTAAATCTGTAGATGCTCATGTAAAATCGATCTGCCAAGAGATGGTCAACGAAAAAGAAGTCATTCTTGAGGGACTGGAAACATTCAGAGAGCGGATGGCAAAGCAATGGCTATTACAGTTTTGGAATCGATGGAGAGAATGGGTCCAGATAAAGAAGCAGGAGAAGATTAAGAAGTATGAAATGATCAGAAGATGTATTCCAAGATGGGAATCAGAAGGTATGATTTGAATAGAAATCGAAAACTAAAGATCTCCTTTGCAGAAGTTGCCAATAAACTGGTAAAAAAGTATGGAGCCACTAGTCCGAAAAGCTCACCAGTCTGCTCAATTTTAAATCGGCCTACAAATAGTGTAAAATTGGCTATTTTCAAGAGAAATCGCCAGCATCGTGTTGCCGCAAAAGCATTCAGAAGATGGAGAGCATCCGTTCAGAAATTGAAACATTTGAGAAAAATGGCAGAGACGCGCCAGAAACAAGAGAACGCATTCTACAAGCGATTCCAACAAGCAGCACGAATAGAGACCCGATTCAAGTTTGATGCTCCAGAAGAAGTGACGAGAACAAATAGAAGGAAAAGTGACACTTACAAAGAAGAAAGATCACCGCTCAGTAAGTTTTTGAAATTTACTGAGATTAAAATAGAACAGAAACTTGTGAAATTGCCACTTTTTCAGAGCTTCACAATTCGTCTCTCCATTTTCTGGATACTTCGCTCTCTGTAGCTCGTCGTCATTTGATTGACTGGGAACCTGCTACAGAGCTTCCAGATGATCTCAAAGAGAAGCTCAAAAGAAAACGAGAATCATTCGAAAAGACATGTGAAGAACACATCCTGAAAAAGAAAAAAGAAGAAGAACTGCTCAGTAAAGGTAGTCTAAAACGCTTTTTCATCCATATTTCATTAATTAAAGTTTTAGATGCCAAAATCAACGACCTTCGGATAAAGAAAGTGACCGGTGAAGCTGATTCTCTTCTCGATGAAACACTTCGTTACACAGCTGAACTTGATCAAATAATCGCAGATATCAGGTCGAGACGTGTCGAAGACTTATAATCAAAAGCTCGGGTTTCATTATTATTCACAACCGATGATTTTTTTTTCTATATTATTTTATTTTCTCGTTGTTCGCGGATTTTTCTTTTTAAAAAAATTGTTTTTACAAATTGAATTCTGTCTTACTATACAAAACACACTGAAACCAGACGTAAAGTCAATATTTTGCGAAAACTCACTTTTCATGTTTGACAATGTACTAAGGAACTATAAAAGGGGCACGTGGAACTTCTGGAACAGAACTCTTCGGAAATGAATAAAGTTCTAGTTTTCCTGTTATTCACAACAGTTACTCATGCTTTCTGGCCATTTTCCATTGGAACAACAACTACTGTGAAGCCACGTGTCATCATGAATTCCACATTTGATGACTTCTCAAATGGAACATCTTCCTCAAGAGACTCGGAAAATTCGACGATTTCAATTCCTTTGAAAACTACAGTAAGACAAATGAAAGATGGAAAAAGGTGGGAAAAATACGTTTTTCAGCAGAGAAATATGAGAACATCCTCGAGGAGTACTACTGTAATTCAGACAACAACTTCATTTTCAAATGATAATTCTGCCGTCTAAATAGATTTATATTTTATGATTTTTTGATTTTTTTTTCGTGAAAATGAATACTTGTATTGAGGAAGATGTTTTTGTTTTAGTTTTATGAAAACTATGAAGCTTCAAACGAGGTGAATTAGCAGGATCCAGACCCCCGAATTCTGCCCATTCAAGAGAATAGTCTATCCAAAATTGTACTCAAGGAAAGGAACTTATCTGACACAGGTATCTCAATTTTAAAGATTAAATATTTTCCAAAAGAAAACCAACTTGGGAATAAACACTTTATTTGTTTTTTCAGGTCAATTTTCATTCAGAAAGAGATCATTTCAATTATCTTTTGAAGTTCCTCCTTCATGGTTGATGGCATTGGAGGCAAGGGATGAAATCAAAGAAGTGGCAAGAGATGTCGGAGGAGAAAGAAGAGCTGGAAATGGAACACCGACTGGAGTCGATGGAACTTCTTTGCACATTTGACGAATTGATGTCGTCAATTGTTTCTTCCATTTTGTTCTGCAAATAGTTGATAAGCATTGTGGATTGAATACTGTGAATGTTGAAATGTATCTTATCTCAGCTTCTGTATCTGGACTTCATGGGATTCATAAAGTCTACTCATATTTCGTTTTATTTTGTCATTAGAAGCTGAATCATAATTATCAAATAAAAATTTTGCAATTAGTTAAACAAATCTCACTCAATTCTTTTTCATTTTTCTAGATTCCAGATGTGATCCACCTCCGTTTCCTTTCTTCCTCCGTCAACTATTTCGCAATACCCTGCACTCCAAGCGGCAACAAAAAGTTTTTTAAATCAATAGGGTTTCTCTATAAGAATGTTATCCAGAGAAAAAAAAATATTTTATCACATGTTCGGATTAACACCTTATCATTTGTTTTGAACTTTTGGTCTTTTTATTCCTTTTCGATTATTCTTCCTCTACTTTCCATTTTTCTCTTTTAAATTGAAATGCACAAAAGAAAACTATTTGGATAATGTTTTTTGAATGGCAAATGAACTGAAACACCAGAAAGATACATGAAGTGACCCACAAAAGAAAATTCTGACTTGACTGGCATTGCTTCTTGTCTTATTTTCTATTTGAATCTTATCAGACACGCGCGCTTTTCTTCAAAGTTGGCGCGCTTTTAGTGTTCAAGCTAACCCACTTTTTTGAACTTTGGATAAGCTGACGTTAGATAAGAAGACGACGATTTGAGAAAAATGTTTTTTTAGTTTTAGGCTACTTTTAGAGCCTCTTATAGAAGTGCATTCAAATTTCATCACGTTAATTAATTAGATAACTACCCTTCCGATCAGCATTTGCTTTTTATCAAAACTTTGTTTTTTGATTGCATAAAGTTTTCAGTTAGATGCTCTATCCTAATGAAGAATAATTTGTTTTACTCTGAAGTTCTTGATTAACTTATATAAAACCAAATAATCCGAAAGTTCCCAAGACTCAATCCATAATCTCATTAGATATGATACGATTACGGTAGCCTAAATTTCTGATTTGATTCCTATGTAAGCTTCTGATATGAGCTCTTCAATTTTTATAGAGTATGATATTCTGTCTGGACGTCAGGTATTACATTTCAAGAATTGAGCGATTTCCAAATATCTACCGTAATCACCGAATTGTTTGAATGCTACACGGTTTAGTTTGCTACTATGAGTCACAAAGTGACTGGTCGACCATCGCTGCGTTTTTTTCTTTTTGAAAAACTGTATTCTGCCGATCGAGGTGTAATATTTTTTGTTAGTTTCAGCTGATGCTTAGCTTAAGAACGAGCCAATCTTAGTAAAGGCGATCAGTTTTTTCGTAATCTGTTACGAAAATGTATGTCATCTTCTCTATTCTGGTAAATGAATATATACTTGAGATAGGTTTCCATGGTTTCCCCAAACATCGAATTTGAAGTTTCGAATAAGGGAAACTTGGATGAAGGATGCCTAATGCCCCACCCAAACTAAACAGATTTCCTTTTCCGTGTTGTTCAATGAACTACACTCTAATTATACCGAAACTGAATGTCCTAAAGCATGCGATAACAATTTTTCAAACCGAAATAAGACTCTGTTAGTTTCTAAGAAGATTGAAAGAACCCACATATCGTCGCATTTTTTTCGAGAGTAATTACAGTAATCCCCGTTCCTCACTCTCCGAGAAGAAGTCTCTTCCTCACTTCATAAAAGTACACAACCTTATCACAGAAATTTGCACCCCCTGACTCATTTTTACTAGTTTCGTCTCTTTTTCCCTCTCTATCTCTTTTCCTCTTCTTCTCACCTTCTATTTTGAAACCAAGTTTTGATTTGTGTCTCTGTCAAATTCAATGTTTGTGATAATTGAATCCTTTTATTCACACTCAAATATTTATCGTTCTGCAAACTTTCCAAATTATTTTCTGAACTTTTTCGAGAAGAAATAAACCTGAAACTCGGCCTCCAGTCGATCTAATTGTCTTGCCGAGTAAGCTTGTCTCGGTTTCCTCTCGCTCACCGATTTACGACTTCTTTTGTAGTCATGCTTCCGTGCTGTAAATCAATTTACGACGATAAAAAGATTAGAAAGTAGATTAGTTCGAATGAAATATAGCTGTCAATCATAGAAAAGCTCTATAAAGTTATCAATCAATCTTACATTTTCCAATTAGTGTGGATTAAAATTTGTTTTGTGAGCCATAAAGTTTGACAAATTGACTCCTTAGCAGAGGTACTGTAGATCAGAGATGCCGGTTTTGAACATGTTTGGAACTTGGAAAAAATGAGTATTCGGTTCAAAACTATAGAAATGAAAAGTTTGCAATCGTAATGTTTCTATTAGAAGAGCACATAGACTTGAAAAAGAAGGCAACTAATAGAATTGAATGACCTATGGATAATACTAGTCTCCTCAGTTCCTATCTTATTTTGGATATTCAGAATTACTACAAACAATTGTAAAACTGTGTACAAGAACAAAAGCTACAGTAATATTGGAAACTGAGTTTTGTTTTGATCTACCAAAACAGTTGTTGATCTTCATCCAAAAAATTGAATTTTTTTTTGTAGTTTCTTCGCTCATTGGAACAGATTATGTTTATTCTTAACTTTTATTTATTAGGAAAAACGTGCTCCCGTGACCCTTCTCTTGATTTTAATTTCCACGTGTCTTCTATCCACGTCTTATTTGTGATCCTACTAGTTCAAAGCTCGATGAGTGGTATTTCAGTTTCTTGTCGTTTTCACAGTCATCTTCTGTCTTACAGTACGTTTTACTCACCAGACACGCCCAGTAGCATTTGTAACTCAACGAGAGTTGGAGTTCTCAAATCATTTGCGATTGCGTACATTGCCAGTTGACTACTAGCCAAGTTAGTCCATCCGTCGATAGCATTCTTATCCTCATCCTCTTCTTCCTCTTCTCTTTCTTCCTCTTCATCTTCTTCATAATGTTCAGTTTCTTCGATTGGATTCTGTTTAGCTTCCAGTAAACTCTCAATATTGAAAGCCATATTAGTAGCAACAGTAGTAGTAGTAACTTTTCAAATGGCTGGCGATTAGGGAATGAAGCAGTTTGCTTGAGTAGCCCGCTTTTGATTTATATTAGCGACCGTGGGAAAGTTAGGCGACAGGTGAGCACTGCGTCTCCTCACTCCTCTATACTCTCTCACGCTTGTAATCATTCTATGACAAACACTGAAATTTGAGTATTGAGAGAAGGTAATTGAGATTATTAATGGAATTGAAATTAGATTCTTTTGAGAAAATCTGTAAAGTTGTAGTCGCCACTCCTTTCCTTTTTGCGGATTGGAAGGGAGAAAGTAAATAATAATTCTTGTTTTTCCTACAGTATCCCAAAAAGTAATTAATATGAAGTGAGCATTGAAAATAATATAGCATTTTTCCACGACTTGTTATCGTTTATCGTGAGATTCCGTGTGATAATTCTTGTGCGGTTTTCAAGGAAAAGTAACAATTTTCAGTACAGAATGCAGTCTGAGAGCTCATATAACGGGAGGGGCGGTGGAGGCCGTGGACGCGGAGGTGGAGGACAAGATCGGGGACAACGCGATGGTGGAAGAGATGGACGTGGATCGCATAGAGGTGGACGAGGCGGAGGTCAAGCTCGTCCAAACCCTTATACTAACAACAGTGGAAGAGGTGGTAGAGGTGGAGGAAATAACCAAGATTCAGTACAGAGGAAGAGAAAGTAGCGGGTCTTATCGAGAGGCCGTGGAGGATATGATCGTGGAAATGTTCCTCAGATCAGCAGCCAAGTTTAGAGAACAGATGGACGTGGTAGGATATGGA
>GL379878.1:414341-429928 GCA_000143925.2 Caenorhabditis brenneri | reverse complement strand
TCAGCAGACCAAATTTTGGTAGGACAAGATGGACGTGGTGGATATGGAGGACGAGGCGGAAATACAGGGTACTCTCGTGGTCAGAGCAACAGAGGGAACGATGTCAGAAGTGGAAGAGACGGAAATTATAACAATGATCGTGAAGGATCATACCGCGGAAGAGGTGGTGGAGGTCATAGAGGTGATCGTGGTCTGGACAATCATTCAAGACCAGTGACATCTAATGAACGTTGCAATGGATTACTGCCAAATAAAAATGAAAATATGGGTAAGAACAAAATCATGCGCCTGCGGCACGGACAGGCTGCTTTCTCTCGATTGATTTCAAAATATCAGAGAATTCTCGGTTAAAAACTCCTTTCGGAAGGGCTCACAGAGTTGCAGTTACGAAAACACATTGACTTATTTTTTTCATAGCTCTCGAGATATTTTCGGTTGCGTAAACCTTTGGGATTTCGTCTTCTTTTCCGACCGGTCTACTTTCAGGCATTTATCTTGAGAACAAATTAATATCTGGCCAATTCGTTTCAATATATTTGTGGTGCCTACCGGCAGAATCTACATATACCACATCTAACTTGTGTGGAAATGTTGAGTCCGAACTGAGTAATGAGCTAGCCCGTTCACAAATATGCCAATCGATATTCTTGCTGACTGCTTGATATTTCTGCTGTAAACTTGCCTTTTTTGCCTACTCTACCTTTCTTTTATTCGGTTTAACATTTGTCAGCGGCATGCAAAATAGTTGCCGGGTATTTTTACTTGCGCGGGCAACTTCGAAAAAAAAGCATTTGAACGTTTTGCGGAAGGGTGCGTAAACAAAATTCTTAAAAATTGAAAGTATGATTATTTTCAATATTTTCCTGCATTTGAGTATTACCCCTGTTTTACTGAGAAACGATTATATGTTTTCACCTAGGAGTATTTTGTTTAAAGCACACAACATAGCTTTTTGTCGTGGTGCGCGCTCCTACGCGTTACTACTGTAGACCACAACGCGTGCACTTTTGCGTCGGGTCATGCGCAAGTTTCGAGAAAGTTTCGAATTCGAAATTATCGGAAATCCTAAAACATTTTCACGAATTGAAGCTCTGAGAGCTGCATTTTCGCAATAATATGTTAAATTTTTAGTATAATTCTCGAACCGAAATTCTCGCATATTTTATGAGCTATAGCGAAACTTCTTGAACTTACCCACTCGTTCAAAACTGACTATTTTTAGGTGATCCAACAGACATGAACCAGAATTCGAATCCACGACTCGCAATCAATATCTTCGGTCTTGAACTGTCAGAGCGCAGGGTCTTCCGTCATGTTGTCCAGAGCAGACTTCTAGACAACAAAACGAAGAAAGATTATATCCTGACGACAATGAGTTCCAGGTAAGATAACATTATTAGAGAGTGAACATTTCCCTTTTTCAGAGGACGCGGAAACCGCGCTTCGAAACAGAAGGATAATTTCATTCTTCTCGGAAAACTTTTGGATGAATACGCCGCCAGCAAGAAAGAGAAGAAGCACCCTATTTTCGCATATGATGGAGCTCAGTCACTTTTCAGTTTGGAGGGTATCAGCATGGTATGTGAACAAAAAAATTGCTTGTACCTGTTTTTTTTTTGCAGACCATAAAAATCCAGAAGGAAGATGCTCTTCAAATCCCCGGGATTTCAGAGTTTCTCAAAGACTCGATAAAATTTCTTAATGGCGATTTGGAAGTGAGATGCGATCCGGACTTGGACAAGCCATCGTTCGTCCAGACCGAGGTGATGGAGTGGGGCGATCCAAGGTTCTATGCGTATTTGGACATTGTGACTTCTCAAAGCGCCATTCGAAGGTAACTTTTTCAATTGTAAAAGTGTATTCGTTCACTATTTTCAGCGGGAGATATTTGTCACAATCCAAAGGTCTCTACGTCAACACCACGCATATGGAGGAACTCCGCGTGAAATGGGCCGTCGCTGCGAAAGGAATACACAAAGGATGCCGAATCGTCGGAAGCTCAGCCCCATTGCCAATCTTGGAGCTCGATCGTATGTTTACTCAATAGTTTGCTGTGACCATGTCAAATTTTAAGCACAATCAACCCAATACTATGCTCCGATTCCACTCAACCTGATGATTCAATACGCTTTCCCTCGTGATTTTCCATCAAATCGTTTGGTTAGTCCAAATATGAGACTCCAACGAGCTGTGAAGTTGCTTCTGAAAGACTTGAAATGCAATCCATACTATGAGGATTTGCAAGATTGGGCCACCAACACTATCACTGTCACTGATGTAGACTACAATGCACCGAAAGATTCGGAATACAGGCAAAAATATCCAAACCTCAAGTAATTACTAACCTTATGTTAAGTGTGAAACCATAAGAAATTCAGGTTTCCAAATCTACCTGCTGCTCTTTGCGGTATGGGCCAACACAAACGCCCCATGCCGTTGGAATATTTGAGAGTTTTGCCATACCAATCAATCGATCGTCGCGTTCTGGAAGAATTCGAGTTGACAGTCAGTGAATACAAGTCTTATTCGCTCATATAATCTAATTTAGCCTCGTGCGAACGCTCCAAACGAGCGCTGGTCTACACTACAACAACACTTCGACGAGTTCGGTTTCAACGACGAAGTGATGCAACTGTTCGGTGTTCAAATTTGCAATGATCCATTCCAAAACCTAAGTGAAATTGATGGAGAAAGAGTGACTGCACCGAAAATCGCCTATGCCGATCCAGTTCATGTTGATGACGATAAGGTTTTTTATTTCGATTCATTGAAAAGGTTGATTTATTTTTTTTTTAGCGCGATTGGAAAGCCCAAGATAAAAAGTTCGCCAAAGCTGCTACAATCGATCATTTGGTTTTCGTACTTGTCGCAGGTTATACTCGCAATTTCGAAGCGGACATTAAAGCCACTGAATACGTTGCCCGTTCTTTCATGCAGAGATGCAACGATAAAGGAATGGTTATTCGCAACTATGAGTTCAGGTCCTGGGAAGGTGAAAGAGAGAGTGAACACTTCTTGACTCGTGTTTTCAAAGATCTTGTAACTCACCCCAAGTACCGTGACTCGTCCTTCATCCCATTCGTTCTGCTCGTTTCGGATGATGTTCCGAATATCCACGGTAATTCGTAGCCATATATAAATGAACCATTGTTTTTTTTTTCAGAGTGTCTCAAATTTGAAGAGCGTATGAGTGATATTCCAACTCAACACATTCTACTCAAGAACATCAGAAAGATCCGTGATAACATCGAGAAAAAATCTCAAGGTGGCAGAAGAGGATACGACTTGACACTGGACAACATTGTTATGAAAGCTAACATCAAATGTGGAGGGTTGAATTATACCGCCGATGTTCCTAGAGAGTTAGTTTTGTAGTTACTGGGCAATCATTCTGATTTTATTCTTTAGCCTTGCATGCTGGAGGGATACACCTACCTTCGTTATGGGAATGGATGTAGCTCACCCAGATAAAACCTCTGTAAGAGAAGGAAATCCATCTACCGTGGGGGTAAGTTCCATTTTTTAATTAATTGTTAATATTTCTATTACAGTTGTCTTGTAACTCCGCGGATCACCCGTATTCCTTCATCGGAGACTTTCTTTTCACCGATCCGAGACAAGAAGCCATCCAAGATGAAATTTTGCGAAAATTCACTGATCAAAATGTCCGTAACTTCGCCGAAATTCGTGGTTTCCCAAAGAAAATTATCATCTTCCGTGATGGAGTTTCATTCGGTGAAGAAAAGGAAGCTATGCGAGAAGTTGAAATTATTGAGCAAACTATCATCTCTGCCGCCAAAGCTATGGGACTTCGTGATTATGCTCCGAAAGTACTTGCAATTGTGGTGAAGAAACGCCACCACACTCGATTCTACGCGAGAGGAGGAAATCAAGGAGACACTCCAATTGTACTTGTTTGAGTATTTTCATTCTAATAATTAGTTTTTTACAGAATCCATTACCGGATACTAGTGTGGGAGGAGACATCGCCGAATATGGAAAACGACAAATTTTCATTCAAGCCTTCCGTCCGGTTCAAGGAACTGCGAAAGTACCATCCTTCTTGATTATCCGAGATGATGAAGAACTCACGGATGAGCACATCACCAGAATGGTTTGCGCGGTTTGCAGTCTGCATCAAGTTTGTCTTGATATCCGTTTCTGTCGATAGCCCTTGTTTTCAGCTCGTCAACAGCCCTACATCAATCCCAACACCAGTCTACGTTGCCCATGAACTTGCCAAGCGAGGAACTGGATTGTACAAAGCATACAGGCAAGAATGGAGTATTAATAAACTTTGACTTTGAAAAAATGACTTTTCAGATTCAAATGTGGAGAGCTCCGTGATAACTGGGCGACTTTGACAGACCAACTTTCCTACAGCACACTCGATCGTCTCTCCAAAGTTCGTGTGGTTTAGGCGCAGCCGTCAAATTTTACCTGTTATTCCTTGTTCTCAATTCATACACGTGTTCTAGAAATGTAATAACTACAAGTTAAAATAGTTAAGCTTGAAAGCTGTATTTCAATATCCTTAATATGTTTAACAGTCAAAAACGTCCACACATTTTCTCTCTTTCTCATCTCCCATCACTCCTTCCGTGTACGCCCCGCCCCGTCTTCTCGTTTGTTTTTGAATATAGAGACGCGCATCCAGTTATTCTCTTGAATACTGCTCAACCTGCTCTTCTTTTTATTCAAAATAATATAACCATCACCGTTCTGAAATGTTGAGCAATCGGTCTCAAACCGTTTGTTGCTCCTGGGAGGATGTCTTCTCCTATGAAAACGTGGAAAGATTATCCTACCTATATCTTGTTCCTTTGGTTAGTATAATTTCATGATATGAATTGTGTGTTAAAATAATTATTTATTGTCTTGCATGAAGTAATTGTGAGCCCAAGTTTGTTTTTATTCCTATTCAGTTCTAAATAATGTAGTATTTTTGTTTGATGTAGACTGGGTACATTCCGTCATGTAGCTCTGCAGTCGCGGGGCTATTAGCCCCCGCGGAAACGAACGTAGGAGCTCTCAAGTAATGTGCAAATGTTCTTACTATTGGAAGTTTTCTATAATGTTGATGGACGTTGAAAGATTTGGTGGAGGTCTAATTGCAGTTGGAAAAGCGCCTAACTATTTGGCATCCTATTTGTTTTTTTTTCTGTTCGTCGTCTGCTTGTCGCATCATCTTCGAAATTGAATGAAAAATTGCGGAAGTCATGTGGCGGTGGAAGAGGACCAAATTATCAGAATTTGGGTAGTGCCGTTTGTTATTCATAAAAAGAAAGCAATAAAACGGTTTTTGGGGAGTACGTCTCTCGGGACCTCCACTCCACAAATTGAACTCATTCCTGTTTCAATTTAATCACAATTTCGAAAGTTATTCATTGAATTCTAGATCTTACGATCTTTCATCTCAAACTTCTGTGTAGGAACTGAAGGAATGACGCACTGAAAGTGGAAGAGAGTGAAAATTCAGATGAAGAAGAAGAAGAAAACGGTGACCCCTAAATATTCTTCTCCTCCCTCCTTTCCTCCCTCAGCTTCTCATGAATAAATTTGCTATGAACGAAATGGCAACTGAAAACGAAACGAGCCATAGAGAGAGAAATAGTGTGAGAGCTCTTTGATAATGAGCTCTTTTTGCTGATCCATCATTATCCAGAAGAAGAAGAAGAAACCGAAAAGGATATTTAGAAAAAGGAGAAGAAGAAGGAGTAAAAGGATGTTAGAATATGATGTATAACCAAAGAACTTGTACTGTGTGGAGGATGTGGGTGGAAGCGATTTCGAGAATTATAGAATCAAGTTCTGGGAACCAAAAACGGAAAACTAGAAGAAGAATATCCTGCAGGACGAAGTTCCAATCAAGTTTAATATTCGGAATGCTTGTCCAGGAGGTGCATGATGGAATACTGAGTTTCAAGAGTTTTTAGATTCTTTTACTTACAGTGTCTGTCTATTTCCGAATTTTTCCGAATTCCCCATTTCGTTCGCCCTGAATCAATACATCTCCGGTATTCGCAGTAAAAAAAACTCTTCTTAATCGGATGATCTCTCAAAATTTTCTTGTTAGCGTTCTTCATTTTCCCTGAAGTTAATTTATAATATAAATATCTCTTCCTGTTTTTCTCACTTGTTTCGTCGATTCTTGATCCAAAGTTTTCCACATTAGGAACAGCGGAAGCAGTTGTAATCTGCTCAAATTCGACGAGATTCTGGATCGCCCGCTTCCTTGAAACGATCGACAGAGCATGAACTCATTTTATTTTCTTCGAAACCTTTTTGTAATGTGATGTGTCTTGAACTCAATGATTCATTTATTGGAAGAAGAAGCCGTCTTTTCTTTCCGCCTAATGAGTTTCTGAACACTTTTTAGAGTCTTCCTTTTTCTCTTCCAACTTGATCCTTTGTTCTTTTTTCTTTCTTTCAAAAATGAATAAGAATTTCATAAACTTCAAAATTCGAAACCAAGTTGTGTACTATTTTTGATTCTCGATTTCTTCGAAAAAATCGAGTTTGATATCGAGAATAACGCATTGAAGCGAAGTGATCTTCTACTCCAATTAGCATCTCTTTTTTATGTCATGTGAATTCAAAAGGTGTATCTGTGATGAATCGGATTGTGACGTTTATTTTTTTGGAAAGGGATTGAAATAGAAAAAGAAAATGGAACAAAATAGGAAAGGATAGGGGAAGGATAGGACTCGAAAACATTTCCCAAAAACACTTCAGACCGGGAAATCCATTCATATTTTTCGATGTTTATGCATTTGAGTCATAGGTCAAAAGGTTGACAACTCTAATAGAAGGGCACAGGAACCCAGGTGTCAAAGTTTCACAAAATTGTTAAAAGTATGTTTTAATTGGGGATCTAGTATATCTCTGTTTTTGTAACCTCTTTCCCATTATCCCATTGCTTTTCTTTCATTTTTCCCGAATATTTGTAAAGTTGAAAACTACGATTCAGTCTACGGTAACATTATGGGTAATATGTCTGGATTATATTTCTTTATTGCTTTTTGAAGAGCCTATTCTTTTCTTTTCGGGTGTTTTTCTACCATAATTTATAGTTTTCAAATTTTCAAAATGTAGTCTTTTAAGTCCAATGTTGTAGTTGTTTGGAGAAAAAGAAATCGAAAGTTAACATTGATTGATTGACTTTGAAAAAGTCGTGACATAGTGGTTCGAAAGGGTGAACCTTGATGAAAAGTGATTAAAAAACCGGAACAGTCAGAGATCAGATCCGTTAGCGTGTTACATCACAATGTTGAACATCGAGTTGTCTGAAAGCATTAATTGGCCCGGTTCAGAAATCAGAAACCTTCTAAAACTTTAATATATTGTCTCAAACTCTTTGAGATTTTCTAATTCCACCAAAACAAATATTTCCAAATTCAAATTATTTGAGCTTTTGCAGTCTTCAAACCCTTTCTCTTCTTCTTCTTCTGAACCATGGTCTTTGTTTCCATTCTCTATGTGTCTGTCTTCTGAATATCTATTACTCATTTCCAATTTCCCATCCGTTCCATCATCATAAATGGTCACCTTCTAGACATCCGCCACCAAAATGACGCACCAAACATCCGCTTTTTCGAGAATTTTAATTGGCATCTATTCATTCTCTTCTCCTCTTCTTCTTCTCTTCTTCAATGAAAGAATATGACTTATCCATTCCATTCCATGATCTATTGCAGAAAAAAAAAAGAAAAATTCGCATTCATTACAGCACATTTGCAATTCAAAATTACATTACATTTGAAACCTTTTCATTCTTCGAAAACCTCATTATTTTATTCCAAAACAGGAACTGAGAGATGAGGAATATGACAACGGTGTTCAATAGAAACCAGATTTCATTTTGTGCAAAATGAAAAGAAAGCAACTTCTTTTTTTCTGAAATTAAAGTCAGCTGTTTTTTTCATTTTAATGAGAAGTAGGGATCTCTTCATTCTCCATCATTTTCCTTTTTTTTCCTCTTGATTCTTCTCATTAGTACTTCTTTTGACGTCATTTCTCTCCAAGACTTTTCAAGGGAAAAAGAGAAAAATGAGAATAAAGATATAGGAGACTATGTACTTTTGAATGCTCAAATTGGGTGGTAGTGATGGGAAAAAGGAGGAGAAAAATGAAAAAAATAAGAGAGAATAATATGAAAAAAAAACAACAAAAAATAGAAGAATGAGAATGCTGGAATATTTGTGAAATGGGGTGGAAAATGAGATATACGAGCAGAGAATGGGGGACTGAAAATGGCTGAAAAACGAAATTGTGAGGTTTTGAGAAGTGGAAAAACTGAAGGGGATAGAAACTTTTGGGGAATTCTGCTGAGTTATGGTAGAATCCTTATTCGAGTTTGCGTCTTACTAAATTAGCCATGAGTTGTAGTGCATCACTGTAGCTTTCGGAATTTCAACCCTCGAATATTTACGATGGTAACATTCATTGGAAGAATTGTGATACCCCAAACATTTCGAGAACTTTTTGTTCTTTGTTTTCTGTCTCTGCAGGAGAAATCAGTTTTCTTCAGACGTTTTTCATTTTCTTGTCATCAGAAACCGAAAGCCGTCGAAAACAAAACTTTGTGTTGTGTGCATGAAAACAATGAAACAATGTGTTATTGTAGTTGTCTCCTAGAATCAAACATGCTCTATTCACAATTTAATTCTTGAAGGTATGTATTCCCGGGATCGTGATGGCTGTCATGTCTGCAGTCGTATTTGCAAAATTGAGAAATAGTTCTCTGGAGGTTCGTCACTTAATTTCTTATGAATGGAAAAGAATTTCTTAAAAAAAGAAAAACAAAAAAGCACTTAACATTTTTCGATGTTTGAAATTCCAATCTATTTGTGGGGGTCTATTGGTTTGAGTGCTCAGTTTCAACCAGGAAAAAAGAAACAAATTGCCACAGGGGGAAATGTCTAAAAGATTTCAGGTTCTGCTCTGTGGTCTTTCATTATTTGATGTTGTTCTTCTCACTTCTTCAATTATGATTTATCCATCTATGCATCAATGTTCGACAATTCATGAACCATCTGAAAGGGTAAAGAAAAGATAAGGGGAATCTAAAAATGGAAAATTCTAGAATAGTCACAGTAAACATGTAATTATTGAACGAAGCGAAAATAAACAAAACTAGAATTTTTGAGCAGCGAGAAAATACTATAGTCTAATTACTACCATTGGAAACTACTATAGATAATGTTCCATTAATACACGGTAGAACCTAGAGAGGTCCAGATAGTCATCCAAAATTCTGAACCTATTCCCGAAACGACCTGAATTCCAGCACAAAAGTACAGTATGCCATTTCTTTTGGAGAGTAACCGTCTTCATCTTCCCGTTATCTCTGATTGCTCAAGCAGGCTCCGTCTGGACATACGTGGCAGTGACAGTTGACAGATTCATTGCCGTTTCATTCCCAATCCAACGGAGAGTCTGGTCAACAAGACACAATTCTCTGATTGTTCTGGTTATTATCACTGTTATAAGGTATGTTGATTCCTGTGTTTTCTTCTTTCACATAGATGACGTCTCTTTTGAAAAAGGTGTTAGAAGGGGGATGTGTCGAAACATCACAAAATTTATGATGTCTGCAATGTGGTTTCTATAGGATACCGGGGGTCGAAAAGGCAGGAAAAGTAAAGCTGAAAGTGGCACTTAAAGTGAAGAATTTATGTGTCTGAATAGATGTTTTGAAACTTCGGAAATACGAATTCTGTTGGAATGAAAAAAAAATTAGAGGGAAACTAAAACTCTGATTCCGGAGAAGTTCAATGTGTACTTCTTTTTGTTCAGATCCAACCTGAAGGATCGAGTTTTTCGAGAAGTTACATCAGAAAAATATGAAATCAGCTTCTGAAAAATGAAACCCGACTCTGAATAATCCCAATTAATTTTCAGTGCACTATTCAAACTTCCATCGTTTTTCGAAGTGGAACTGGACCGTAATGGCGAAGTTATTCCAACGGATCTTCGTAAAAACGAATTCTATATTGAATTCTATTTGTTTTATCTCTATGTTGCTTTTATTCAAGTCATTCCATGGACAATTATCATTGCTCTGAATGCAGTGATAATTCGAAAAGTGAGGTTAGCATATCGAGCACAAGAAGTCATGATTCATGGAAAACTGAATACAAAACGAGAGGATGCAGAGAGAAAGTGAGAAAGAGAGACGCAGAGAAATACAGTAATCTAATAATTTAATTTCAGAGTGACAGTAATGGCTACTGTAATGACGACAATATTTATCGTTTGTAACATACCACCGGGACTAAACTATTGGGTTGATCAGTACAGTAAGACTCCTGTTTACAGACAAAGGATCCCATTATCAAATGTGATGGTTTGTGTCAATAGGTACGTTTATACCCCTCCATATAGAAATAATTCTACATTCTTTATTTTCAGTGCCTCGAATATGCTCATTTATTGTGTATTCAATGTCCGTTTCCGTCGTGCTGCTCTCAAACTTCTCGGCTGCCAAACGTTGATTTCTACAAGACAAGGAAGTGTTGTGACTCGTCTGACGAATGAATGTGGGCATGGAGGAATGGTGTGGACTTTCGCTATTTCTTTCTATTATAAACTAAATTTCCAGCTTCGATCACGTGTTGCAACATGCGAGAACCTTCACAGCCGGAGCCCCGAAGGAACTGCCTGTTGAAAAGCTTTAAATCAATTATTATTTGGGTGTTTTTAGTCGCTAATATTCCGATTTTATGGGCCACTTTTCAATAAAACTGCTTTGTAGTAAACCGTTCCTGGAAGATATCAGCACACAAGATTAGATTTTTGGAAAAAGAACACAGATCATTGGCATTAAAAAAGATGAAGCAATACAATAAGTGACCAGAAGGGAGAACAAACCGGAAGGTTGTGGGAACTTATAAAACAGAATACGAGATTCAAGAGTGGAAGACACGAAATTTCAGTAGATGGGGAACTGTTTTCTGATACATTATGAGAGAAATAATATATATGAAGTGAATAAACAAACAAGAGGAAATGCAATGTCTATACAGTATCTGACATCGAATCGATAACTGTCGACTCGAAATGTGACGATGTTCCGTTTTCGGGAACTTTCTCTTTTGGCGGTGTAGTTGGTTCACCGTAGACACGAACAAGATACGCACACGTCTTCTCCATATTTCCATGGTTTTCACGGAAACGAAATTGAACTCGATCTATTGGTGTGGCATCTGGATTGACTGGAACAATACAGAACTGCTCTTGTTCATCGTGACCGTCTTCAGATGCTCTGTATTCGCAGTCACTAACAATAGGTTCGGATTTTGTGCAGCAGGGGTCGAGGCAGGCCTGGGATAGAAAAGAAATTGAAGCTGTACTTAAAGCGGCTTCTTATTACTTACCACCAAATCATAAAGCTTTGGAGAATGGTTTGGCACAATTCTATTCCATCGAACATGTTGATAAGAGACGGCAGTCGGTTTGATGAATCTTGCTAATTTGACAGTCAACGTGGCTCGTTTATCATATGTGCACCATGCTTCTCCAGGCGACAAAAGTTCTCGATCAAGCAAGACATATCCTTCTTGGAATGATCCGAAATAAGAAAGCAAATCGTAGAAAATGCCATCTTTGGCAGAAACTGAACGAGAAGAACATGAATTATCGATGGATGCGCCTATCAGACTGTTGGCAACGTTAACTCCGCTTGGGAAGCGGTTTGCGTGAATATCATGCGGTAGAATTTGGAGAGATGAAGTGGCAGATGGAATAGATTCGAAGATTGGCTTTTCTTCTTCCGTTGGTATTATTTTTGCGCTCTTCTGAAGAATAGAAATACTTTATGTTTGTTGTTTAGGAACTCACTCTCTCCTCCAATTCGGTTTTCAAAGAAATAATTGAATCACTAATATAAGTGTTCCATGCTTTTATCTCTTTGAGCTCATCGATCATCGATTCTTTGAATCCTTCACTGTTTCTCAATTTTTCCTCAAGAGAAGCAATTCGATTTGCAAGATTTTGATGCGTATCAACCATATTTTCAAAATGCGTTTGGAGGTGCGAAATCTGAAGAAGTTTTGAAATAAAGCTCTTTTCGTTAGTTTATACCGCTTCATCGGTTCTTTTGATTTCCGTTTTCCACTGATCGTCTAGTGTTGCTCCGTGAATAATCTGAGGTTGATATGGGTAGAGGCAGTCATAACTGTCTGAAAACACAATGAATTATAAATTTTCTGCAAGCTTAGAAAGTTACATCTAATTATCATCGAAATGAATGCGAGTGCGAAGAGAATTTTCAGGATATTATCGGCACTTGGAACAAAGTGTCGTCGGATCATTCGAACTTGATATTCCACCCAATCGTACCACATTTCTTTCTTCATCGATGTCATTTCTTTCGCAGTGAAGTGTTCTCTGTATATGAATTTTGACGTATTTAGTTCATTTTCTGTATCATCTGCTGATTCAAAAACTCTTTCAATGTCTTGACTAATGTGTATTTGCCCTGGTTGAAGACTTTTGCGTGTTATCGGCGTGGAAGTCGCTTCGAACAGGTGAGGCCTTCCGTTGCGAGAAACTGAACGAGTAACCGGTGGACTATGGCGATTCGAGAGTTGTGGAGATATGGTATGCCGTAACGCCATTTACGAGTAGATTCTATAACTGAAATGAAAAAAAAACAGTATTGAGAAAGTTTAAGGTGAGTGGCTATTCGCTCAGGCTATGTTTAAGACAAAAATAACGAGTTTATGTGATTTCAAATTTTTTTGAGTTGACATTGTGCTTTTTGATATTGTTTTAGAAAATATGTTTATCGGAAAAGAAAACGAAAAGAAAAACAGCTGTTACAGAAGAACAGAAAAAGAAGAGAAAAAGTTTCAGCAACAATTGTGTTTTTCTTCGTTCAAAAACTGCCTGCGCGGCGGCTACGCCGCTCCGAGACCTTAATGAAAGTTATCGTATATGCGCCTTTAAGGACTACGGTAAGGATGCAAGAAGTGCATATTTATATTTTCTGCAAAAAATACAGCCATATTTATCTCAATTCTTCATATTTTCGCCTTCAGCCGACAAGTTTTCTGCAAAATCGAACTTTTATTTCCTGTATAATTCACTTGTTCTGTTAATCGTCGTCGTCAGATATATACTTTTCTTGCACAATTTAACATTTTCAGGCCGCCACCCTTCCAAATAAAAATGGGTAAGAAGAAATCTAAAGAAAAGCAGAAGAAAAGGAAGGGAGTAAGTTATCTATATTGAATTTCTCGTGAATAACATCAATTTGAGCCTATCCAACGAGCCGCCCCAGCACAAGCCCAAGACAACCAATCTGAAAGTTCAAGTACAAGCAGGAGTCGATCACCACAATCAGGGCAATCGGTCAGCAACTACGAAGAACAACAGCCTGGAACTAGTGAAGCTAACTATGCTGTCCCTGTGTCGCGACTAGAAGACGCGAAGTTTCCCGTTGGTACTCATATATACAATTGCCATCTTTCAGTTTAACAACACAATGAATCTCGAATTCGTGGTCACTTTGCTCAACGATATTAAGCCCGCACTTGTGCTAATAGATCGAGACGGAGCCGGAGTCATTGTAAGCGTTTCTGATCAAATTTCGAAATAGGAGTGTCTTTTTTGTAGGCCCACAGACCGCTCCTCATCTCGGAATTACTGGACAGAATCGACAATAGGCTCGATTTTTTCTGTTCTTAGAACCCCCAATCACGGCACTATCGTTTGACGCTCCATGATCTTCGGGTCCACCTCCAAGCGGCCCTCGACGATTACGAAGATTTTGCTCGGAGAGGAGCACGAGTAGGAGAGATTGCGGCGGATGAAACGGATGTTGAAGATGAAGCAGCAGGTCCATCCGGATGTAATGCGCCTTCGGATGATGTGGATTTAGATGAACCAGGACCGTCAAATCGGAAAATGGCTGAATATCATGATTGGTTAGTGAACAGGAATCAGCTTATAGGTAGCAATAAGTGTTTTTCAGTCCATTCGATCGCCTCCACTCTTCAGTTCACCCCATTATCAGAACGCGAGGTCTATATTATTAGATCAGTCTTTTCTCCAAAATTGATCAATTTTCTGTATATTTGCCACCACTCTCTGAGTATACCAATCTGTAGGATCACCAATTCCCTGTTTTTCAATTGCGAAGTCCCCATTCCAACAGTGCAAATTGCTCTGAACGATGCTCCGAAATTCCGCGCGCATGCTGTTTACCGTAAATCTACCCGATTTTTTTCGAGGAGTTTTGAAGATTTTTTCTAGCGTTTCCGGGGTGATTTTCAGCGATTGATAGCCGAATTCTCATTGAAAAAGCCGTGATCTAAGAAGGTCGTCTATATAATGGCAATACTCGAGAGATTTTTAATCAAAAGTTCGGATTTTGTGCCCTAAATATTTCTGCCTAACTCTCTTATAAAGGGTTGTCATAAGAATGGACCGACAACTCCCGGGTTCCGCCGTCCACCATCATTTGTGTGTAGATAGGCGGAGCTCATGACGTCATTGTCTCGAGGGAGGACAGTTGCAAACCTTCCTAATTTTTGAAAGGAAAAACCTAAGAAAACGACGCACGACACACTCTTCCATAACGTACCCTAGGTTGTCTTCTTGAGGGCACATCATGGAGCACTACCTGAATTCGCTTCTGAATTATCTATTGTTTATGTACAATTTTCGAAACATGGTACCCGGATCAGCGAGAAGTCTACTATACAGATGCTACATTCGAAACCGGTTTTATTCAAAAATCAGTTTATCGACCACTAAAAATGCATGAAACTGAGATGAAATGATGTTTTCACAACATTTGAATTTGAAAAAAATTCAACTGAAAAGTTGAGGTAAGATCACATTTGTCTTCTACAGCTCTCAAAAAACACTGATATTGTTATTATGAAAAAATTATTGAGTCAATAATAATAAGGGAAAGAGAATGTAGAAAGAAAGTTTTCAAGACAAATTAGGAAACACCGAAAGAAACGAAATATCGAGATCTTTTTAGGCAAAGGAGAGACGCAATTGAAAAAAAAGACCGAATTCCAAAAAGTTAAAGTTAGTATAAATGTATCTTCTAACCGGTGGAAGTACAATTTTGTTTCCAAGTTCATCATACTCGATTCCTTCTTCATCTTCATCACCTCATCAGATCCTTCAAGGCGTTGATCGTATACTCGTTGACCAGTTTGAACGTATTTATCTGCTTTTGAGGGATAAGTTTGACTAGGGACTGATCAGACATGTCTTTGGGGTTTCCATATGAGACTTATATCATTCGAAAGCTGGTCCAAAACTAACAACGGTACTGAGTTCAGTTTTTGCAGCCGACTTTTTGTAACCTAGATATACTCGAAATGTCATTTTTAGTGCTACAATTGAAACTAAATTTCTCCCATTTTTCGCGTAAAAATAATTTCATTAAAAATGACGATTTTCAGTGTAAATTTTAGCACTGAAAATGACTTGTTTTCTGAATATCTAGGTTACAAAAGGTCGACTGCAAAAACTGAATTCAGTACCATTGTTAGTTTTGGACCAGCTTTCGAATGATATAAGTCTCATATGGAAACCCCAAAGACATGTCTGGTCTGTCC
>GL379878.1:373665-405799 GCA_000143925.2 Caenorhabditis brenneri | reverse complement strand
ATAGGAGTCGTTCCCTGGCGATAGTTTAGGTTTCACTCGATTATAGTAAAGTAGTATTAGATGCATAATCGCTATATATAGGGATTTTGAGCCCCCCCTGTACCATTTCGCACCCGTGAATATTGTGTCTCAGGCCCCCTTTCTCATCAGAGCACGTCCAATTCAAATTTCAAGGCTCTATTAAACATTCGAACTAGAAGTGGGATGTCTCGTTAGGGATGAAAGAAGACCCTTTTTTAGCATGTTCACAGTATATTCCAGCTTTGAAGCACTTGTCGGACAAACGAAAAAAGTAGGAAGAATGAAAAAATATTCTAGGGAGGTTCCTTCTGAAAAATTTCAGAAAGATGTTGATGAGATTTTAGAATAATAGGGTTGTACGCAGTTTTTTAAACTCCGGTTGAAATTATACCATTGTTAGTTTTGGACCAGCTTTCCACCGATATAACTCTCATATGGAAACCCCAAAGACATGTCTGGTCAGTCCCTAGTGAGTAATTCTGAAAAAAAGAAACCTTCCACAAGAATTATTTCGATCCGACCATCAACTTATTAAGACTCGGCCACTCACTTATAAACCATTGAACTTTTTAGGTTCCATCTCTCTTTCAACATGCTTTTCTTATATTTATTCACAAAAAGAAAAAGAAAAAAGCAATCAATCCATCACTATTATGAGTTCTGCGAGTACACCAGATGTTCCTCAGTATGATTCAATATAACCCACTTTCCAATTCTCGACCATTGTCCCAAGTGTTCAAATAAATCGGTACTGTTAAAAGTGCATTAGCAGTGTAAATACTGTTTCACAGTATTAACAGCCCCTAGTCTTTTTTTTCGTTCATATTGAACCGAATGACCATATATTATTGACCGCATGTGGGGCTCGTGACAATTCATGAAATGCGCATCCATTTCTTGCTCTCCCAGGCTGTTTCTTCCGCCCATGCTATTTGCTCACCGATTATCATTTTTTGCCCAGTGCCGTTCTGTTTACCCAAACAAAAACGTTCAGTGCAAATGGAGATCGTTTTTTGAAGATAGATCAACATCAAAACAACAATTTAGAGATAGAGAGCCAGAAGAAGTAACAGAAACAAGATTGATATCTTCTTTTAACTTCTTCATGAATGGTTTCATTTAGATCATATCAGTTTTCATGAATGAGAGATACTTCCAAAGGGTTAGGAAATGGATTTGGTCAAGGTCGGAAGGAGATTCGAAAGAAAGAAGAATTCACAAACACAAAAAGAAGAGAAAAGGATATCAAAATCTGGAGATTGTGAAAATCATTCCGGGATTTATCTTATTGAAGTAACTGGAAATCTGGAATATTGAATGAGAAGATGACCTGTTTTCTGAATGGAGTGATCGATTTGATATATTTTAGGTACACTTTATTAATAAGTTTTCATTACAACTAAGAAAATTAAATACATCATTTATTATTTAGTGCTTCTTTCCTCCATGATGTCCTCCTCTGAAATGTGGGCGACTCTTCCACAAATCGAACAATTCCTCCTTTGCTTTCTCACTCAATTCTCCAAGAATCTCGAACTTTTGTTTGTTCAAAGCCTCGATCTTCTCATGAGCCTTCTTAGCTTCATCAGATAATTTGGATTCTTTCTCCTTGTATTCCTTATCCTCCTTCTCCTTTTTCTCTTTGAATTCTTTGAACTTCTTCAAATTGTCTCCAGTGAGTTCCTTCTCAGCAAGTGCTTCAATCTTCTCTGGTTTCTCACTCCATGGAACGGTCTTATCCTTGAAGATGGATTCAAACTTCTCAAGAGTCTCCTTTGGAACTCCCTTCAAGAATGGAAGAGATGGTCTCTTGTGAAGATTCTTTCTGGCTTCTTTTGGAAGAGCATCAATCACTTCACGAGTCAATCCTTGTTCCTCATAACACTTGTCTCCCTCTTTGTAATCCTTCCAGATGTCGTTGATCTTCTCTTGAGCATCTTCTGGAAGACTGTCTAAGAATGGAGGGATTCCACATGGTGGAGATCTCTGTAAACAGAATGATTTCAAAAAGAAAAAAGAGATTGTAACTTACTCTTCCTCCAGGCTTAGCGTGTACTGCGACAACAGCCAATAGAACAGCAAAGACAACCTTCGAAATCATTTGAATTCTTGATTGAAACCCTGAAAAAGATCCTCCTTTTATACTCGACCTACCTGTACAGCGAACACAATGAATAGTGTGGAGATGTGAGAGGGAGAAGACAAGACAAAAATAATGATAAATTTATTTGGAACAGATCTTTCGGTCAATTTAGTGTCAAGAAACCGAGAAAAAAGTGTTTTTGAATGAGATGATACACAAGAAAAAAGTATTCGGAGATTGGAAGGAAGAAGACAGAGATAGTGAAGGATAGCGTTAGTTTTTGACTTGGATGAGCGCTGATATGCTTTTTAGAGTGGGTTTTCAGCTTACAGATTTCTTTTCTAAGTTCCTGCTCGCCCAGTGTAGATCAATGAGTGTCGTCTAGTTTGGACTCTGATGAGCTAATATTCTGTGGCTATTGATGAATTGTAGAAGAAAAGATCCCCGTTATACCGAAAAAATGAATGGTCAAAAATATACAAAGTCACTGTTCTACGGTAATTGGGAAACAACTGACAAAGTTTGAAGCTCTGATCCATGCTTTTTAGTGACAAAAATAGTCTGGGAAACAGTTTCCATATGGTCCATAGTGTACTCTGAAACTTTTTAGGAAATATGAAATCTTCTTTCCACAGTAAATGAGTCTGACGTATGCTCACATTCGACCACAAGCTTCACGGTTCAATTCACTGAAGTTTATTTCTGAATTCCTCAAAAGTTGGCGTTTGGCTGGAATCTCTGTAACAACTGTCCGAGTATACTTTTGGGAAAGTACGTTTCCATCAGGAGTCTCTTCATGAGCACCTATAGCTCTTCTCATCGAAATTCAATGGTCATATTCTCCACACTTCATTTTCAATTTTATTTTCAAACCATCTCAATTGATCTGATACAAAACCTGTATTCCAATCAAAAAGAACCAAATCACCCGAGTTTCTTTTATTTTCATTCATCAAAGTTCACCCAATTCTAGTTTCAACGAGTACCATTTTCTTCCCAAAACTTCTTTTCAAAAATCAACAATTGGTAATGATCTTGAGATGAAACTGAACTATTACAAAAGTGACCACACAGACACTCAATCTTCAAAAGAAGAAGAAGACGTCACATCTTCTTCTTTTTTCTTTCGTCGAATTGCCAATTGAGTAGTGACATCATCATCAAATTTGCCACCAAGTTCAAGTGAAAGGGCCTCTTGATATCCGTTTTTTCACAAGTGTTCCTTCCTCTTTTTTTCGAGGAGACCAAGAAAAAATATCGAAAATGGACATTGATGGGCGGTACTTGAAAAAAACAACAACAAGATCAGCATCACAATTCGGAGCGTTTTGAATGAAGAGAGACGAGAGCAACAGAGGGGAGTGTTGTTTGACGAAGGGTTCGGTTTCCCCTCTCTCCGAAAGATGCTTTTGTACCGTATAAAAGGTCTGTGCTTTCAATCCAAAAGGACATCACAACAATGATTTCTAAAGTCGCAGCAGCTCTTCTTCTTTTGACTATCGCTTCTGAAGCCAAACCATGCTTTGGAAGATGTGGAGGACGTGTAAGTCTCTTTTCATAGCTCTCTGTTTGAAGCTTCTTGATCCTCAAGAGCCAATCATTTGTAATCCTCAGATTATTAAAAAAAAAAAGGTTTTCAGCCACCACCACCATGTGGGCTCCCACCATTCCTTGAGGAACTTCCATCTGATGCTCAAGCCAAGATCAATGAGATCTGGAAAGATTATAAGGAGGGAGACAAGTGTTATGAAGAACAAGGATTGACTCGTGAAATAATTGATGCTCTTCCAAAAGACGTTCGTAAAAGTATCCACAAGAGACCACCACTTCCATTCCTTCGTGGACTTCCAAAGGATGTTCTTGCCAAATTTGATGCCATCTTCAAGGATAAATCCATTCCATTCTCCCAGAAGCCAGAGAAGATTGATGCTCTTGCCGAACAACTTCTCACTGGAGATAATTTGAAGAAGTTCCAAGAATTCAAGGAGAAGAAGGAGAAAGAGGATAAGGAATACAAGGAGAAGGTACTTCATTACTCTTTTTGTTATAAGCATTTACAGTATTCTTTCAGGAAGCCAAGCTCTCCCCAGCTGCCAAGGAAGCCCACGAAAAGCTTGATGCCCTCAGCAAACAAAAGTTCGCCATCCTTGAGGAACTCGATGAGGACGTCAAGGACGAGCTTTTCGATTTGTGGAAGAGCCGTCCACATGGACCACCAAGACATCACTAAACTGATTACATGACATCTTCTGTATATATTCAGAATTCTATCCGATGATCGAACAATACATATCTGATATTTATTAAACCATAACTTAATAAAGATTTCTATTCGAATTAAATTGTTTTGAGTTCCAAAAAGTCAGTTATCAGACAGAGAGACAAGGCTTCATTGGGGAAAACTTTGTGGGCAAACACAAAATGGACTTGTTGTCTGTTTAAAACAAAACAAAAAAGTACGACGGCACCTGTAATAGAACAGCGGTATTGAAAAAAAAGTTAAATTTTGTACGATATCTGTTATGATGATACCCAAATTCAGAGTTTCAAGCTTGTAGATATTCTCTCCATTAGACTCACTGTTCTCAGAAATTTATATTTGGTGTGTTTTCCAAAACCATTTCAACTTTTTCTTTCATAATTTTGTAATGCTTTTTCTAGTTTTTCCTCTTCATACAATTAATCTTCTCTCCGGCTTCGCGATTCTACTATCCGCAAGTAGTATTTTTCAAATCCGATCTCCGGAGTATCGCTCAACCAGAAAACCTTACAAAAAATTATAGGGGCTCACTCCGAATCGGAAAACATCTGGCACTTGTCAACCTAACCCCCTGAATTTGTGTGTCTATGTGACATCTTCAACATTATCTTCAGATGAGTCTTTTGGGAAAAGGCATTCTGTCGCATCGGTTGTCGTCCTTTCAAATGCAAGAATAAATGCATTTGTGCTTTTGCTACGGGAAAAAGAGGAACCAAGGATCGATGTGTTGAGGAGCTCCGAAAGTTAGAAGAAGAAGAGGAAGAAGAGACTCAGACATAGAAAGAGCAAGAGCACGTTCATCTCCTCACTTCTTCTTTTTCTTCTCCTCTCATCTTTTCTCTCTATATTATGACGTTCTCTTCTTCCTACAAATATTCGGCGCTATCACAAAGTGATCCAGAAGCTGGAGAATCGAATGAAATAGAAATGGAAAGTCTGGAAGGATATTCTGGAATTGATTTCGGAGATCCGAATGAAAGTGTAATGGAATACGGAATGCCTGAAGGTTCTTACGATTCAGTTTTCACTTATGCTCCCTATAATGATCTCGACAAAATGGGTTATATGGGTCCAAAACGGTAAATTGAAAATGAAATTCAGAAATTTAATTTATGAGATTCTGGTTTCAGACAGGGAATGGTTCTCGGTAGCAAATACGGAAATTTCACATATACAAGAGATTACGGACAAGATATGGAAGAAAATGTAAGTGATGCCAATGTTTTCGGTTGAAAATCTTTAGAAATATTCAACGATTTCGATTTTTTTTTTGAGATCGATTTTTACCGCTGTATCCTAAAATTGAAGAGTCAAAAACCATATTTTGCAGATAAAACCCCTATCCGCTGTCGAACTTTTAATCTATGGTCTTTCAATGTTATTCGTTGTGATGACGATGCCATTATCTCTTCTCTTCGCACTTAAGGTAAATTGAGAGACCGGTTCTCTCCTCCACAATACACCTCTTTTCTCATAATTATCCATCTCTTTCAGTTCATTTCCACAAGTGAAAAATTAGTGGTACTTCGATTGGGAAGAGCTCAAAAGACTCGAGGACCAGGGATCGCTTTAGTGGTTCCTTGTATTGATACTACTCATAAAGTAACTACTTCTATTACTGCATTCAATGTTCCACCACTTCAAGTAAGTTCAGTTTGAAAACATTTTTATATTTCATATTTTTGTTTTCAGGTTATTACAATTGATAGAGGACTCGTCGAGTTGGGAGCTACAGTATTCTTGAAAATTCGTGATCCGATTGCCGCAGTATGTGGAGTTCAGGACAGAAACGCTTCTGTTCGGACCTTAGCGAATACAATGTTGTACCGCTACATCAGCAAAAAACGTATTTGTGACGTAACGAATTCCCAAGATCGGAGAATCATGGCAGCTAACTTTAAAGACGAATTGGGAGCGTTCACATGCCAGTTTGGAGTCGAAATAACTGATGTCGAAATGTCAGATGTGAAAATTGTGAAAGAAGGAGAGAATATGGGAATGTCAGCATTGAGCAGTGTTGCTAAATCGGATGCAGGTCAACAACTGTGGCAAGTTATTGGACCTGCATTTGAAGATTTTGCCAAAGAATGTGCAGCAGAAAACAGAGAGAAGGAAGCTGCACCACTAGTGGATCTATCCGACGGTCCATCAACATCATCTTCACAACCTTCTACTAGCACTCCATCTATTGACATTGACCATCTGATTACTGTAGCAAACATGGCGATAGATGAACACTTGGTTCGATTAATAGGAAGAGTGTTTCAAATCGATTGTGCTGATGTGGAACCCATTTGTATAGATCTAAAACATGGAGCTGGATCTGCATTTAAAGGAACTTCTCCGAATCCAGATGTCACTTTCGAATCTAGATATGATATTTTTGCTCGTATCATTACGAAAGATCTTTCTCCAGTTACCGCATACATGAATGGTAGCTTGAAAGTGCGAGGAAGTATTCAAGACGCTATGCAATTAAAGTATCTTGTTGAACGAATGGCAGATTGGATTTGATTGATTTTTATTAATTTTTTGATGGATACTCGTTTTTTACTTTATTTTTCATTGTCCTCAATAAATGATTTTTAAACTCAAAACAGGATGTTTCAGCTTGGAAGATGTATTCAGACCGTTCTCTATACAAATTTATACAAAACAGGCTTTTCCGCGACGATTGAATGTCTAGATATGTCCATATTCAGTGTGTTCGAAGAGAAGCCAGCGTATTCAGTTTAAAGGGAGGCGCCGTTTGCCGGCCGCCGGGTCTCGCCGCGAACGATTAATCGAAATTACACGTGTGTGGCTGGCTGGACGACATCCAGCAAATCAACGTTGCTTTTGCCGATTTCTATCATTTTTCATGGTTTTCGCTCAATTTCAGCTCATTTTTATATGCTTCTCACTTTCAAGCATCTCTTTTCATTCAAAAAGCTCACTAAAAAGAAAGAATAAGCCGTGAAATGCATTGTTTTTGAGATTCTATGTCACATGCTTCGTCATGCGCTCTCATATTTCCTTCGGGAAATTGTCGTTTTTTTGCACTCAAACGATTTTGAAAGACTTTACAACAAACTCTCATATGTTTCAGGTGTTGAATCAGCTCCAATATGGGTTTAACAATCTCATCTCTTTTCAATCGCCTCTTCGGAAAGAAGCAGGTTAGTTTCACAGGAGAACTGTTATGAAATTTTATGAAACTCAAATTTCCAGGTTCGTATTTTGATGGTCGGACTCGATGCTGCCGGAAAGACAACCATTCTTTACAAGCTCAAGCTCGGAGAGATCGTCACCACAATTCCAACTATTGGTGAGTCTATTTTGCACAAAAAACAGTTTTCAAAAATGTTCCGAAATTTCTCAAAAAATTTTCATAAGACGTTTTCAGGATTCAACGTCGAGACTGTTGAATACAAGAACATCTCCTTCACTGTCTGGGACGTCGGAGGTCAAGACAAGATTCGTCCACTCTGGAGGCATTATTTCCAAAACACCCAGGGACTCATTTTTGTCGTAAGTTATTTTATTCGATTTCGCTAATCTTTTCAAATGTGGTAATTTTTCAGGTTGACTCAAACGACAAAGAGCGTATCGAGGAGTCTCGTGAAGAATTGCACAAAATGCTCAACGAAGATGAGCTTCGTGATGCCACTCTTCTCGTTTTCGCCAACAAGCAAGATCTTCCAAATGCGATGACTGCCGCCGAATTGACCGATAAGCTTGGACTTCACAATCTCCGCTCAAGACAGGTGAGTGTATTTCGAGGTTCCGTTTCTCATTTAGAGTTATCTGACTGAACAATCGGAAGGAAAAGCGGGACATTCCGACATTTTCTAATCTGATCAAAGATCGTCCGTTAATGTAGAAGAATAAAAAAAACTCTAACATCGTTATTCAATCTTAATTTTTTCAGTGGTACATCCAAGCTACATGCGCCACCCAAGGACACGGACTCTACGAGGGTCTTGACTGGCTCTCAAACCAGCTGTCAAAGACCTAATTGCACCTCATTCCTGACTAAATTCCCTACTCCTCCAAAATGTGTAAATCCTTTCCCCCTATTAAATTTTTATCCTTACCAACAACCACTACAATCCACGCAGCCGTTTTAATATTATGTGTTTTGTTAAATAGAATTTGATTGTTTGATGGTATCGGGAGCTTCTTTTTCTGTGTGTTATTGGTATCCCCGCCTCCTCTCCGTTCCCCCAACAATCGGCCCGGGCTCCGTCCTTATTTATGTGATATTTGGCCGTGTTATGGTCATACTCTTCGAAACCACCACGGTGAACTAGTCGGAGAGCAATCGATGGCTGGTCCACCACATTCACAACAGTTTAATTTATTTGAGGGTGTTGATGAATAATATTTTTTTAAAAATCAAAAAGTGTAATAACAATCAGATAGATGTATAATTTTATTTATTGAACACAACGCTAAGTATAATAAATTTCAAAAAAGTAAAAAAAAAATCTGGTAAAGCACGCGAGCGGGGGAGTAGGCTGAAATGGCAGAAAATGCATGAAAAAACGAGAAGCAGTTTAATATGAGATTCAAATGGCCAGTTCACCAAAGTGGTTTGCTCGAGAGAATGTGTGCCTTTCTGGCCTTGGCTTGATGAGCTCGGTTGCTCAAAGCTCCTTGAGGTGTCATATCGGCATCGACTGGAGCAGCCATTGCATTTCCTTTGCTTTGATGTCCACTGACAGCGTGTTGCAACCAACGAGTATCAGTGGCTCCAGTTCCCAAACGACGTGGAGTCATCGGACGACGCCATCCATCTGGCGCAGGTTTCTCTGAAAACAAAATTCATTCGAAATCAAAACTTGTGAACTTCCTACCAGTTCCATTTTCAGCCGACAGAGATTGGAAAAGTTCGTCGAAAACGACAAAGTTGGTGTTTTGCCAGACTGGCTTAACAAGTCCATACTTCTGTGACATGAAACCGAGAAGAGTTACAGATGGGTTATCGAGAGCCAATTGGAAAGGCTCAGTGTGCTCTTGGGCAAACATGTAATCCAAGATTTGCTTTCCAACACCTTGACGTTGAGTTGAGAAGTGGACATAGAAGTCGAGAAGGCAGAGAATCTGAACATGGAATATTCTGAAAGTAATCGATTTCAAAAAATCCGACTTCTCCTTCATAAGTTTGCATTTGAGAGTCATAAAGGAACAACTTCTTTCTTCCGACTTTAGCAAATCCAAGAAGTCTGCTCACTTTCTCTTCTCTGAAAACAAGTATAAACAGCTGAAAACTTCCGAATATCAGTCCCTACTCATCGTATTTCCAAGAGAGATATAAAGTTGAATCCGAATTAATAAGCTTCTCACAAGTGGTCAATGGAGTACGAAGTTGAAGACAATGAGCGGAGAGTTTGGCAAGACTATCAATTGCTTCGTAAACTTGTGGATCTCTGGAAATTGAAGTAAATTGATCCCAGATCAATGAGTAAATGTTCCCTTCTTTGCAACCTCTTTGCCCCCATCCCTTCTCTTCATTATCTCCTGTTCTGATGATATATTGATAAGGTTACAAACAGAAGGAGGAGAAGGAGGTGAATCGGTAAAAAAGGAATGGAACAGGTTATAAATGGAGAATCACAAGAATCATCGAAGAGTTTAAAGTAAAAGAGATGTGATTTGTGGTGATATTAGAGAAATAAAATGAGATGTAACCGGGTATTGTTGTCATATTTGAAACTGATTGAAATAACAAATCGAATAATTTCTTGATTTTTTGACAAAAGATTTCTGTGTTGTAAATTTGAATAGTGTGAAAAGAGGACATATAATTCACTTCGGAAGGTTGTTCATAGAGAACCCAGTTTTAGATAGCAAATTATGGATTAAAAGAACTGGGATTTTCTCAAAATACTTTTCCAAAAAGTAGGATCTGATTACAAAATCAGAATGATTGTCTCTAACCGGACACGGTTATAAAGTTATCATTGAAGTGGAATTTCAAAGTTTCAAGAATATTTTTTATTTGTGTATATGAATTTAGATTTGATGCCTTTCTATCAGAGTTCTGAGATCTAACTGCTTAAAACGAATCATGAGAGTGTTTTTCCTCATACTACACCCTAATCATCTGAAACAAAGTCTCTCCACTTACTGTAATTGTTTGACTCTCATCGGATCCAAACGAACGAGTTGAGGACCGAGAATTGGTCGGAGGTCCGCGTTGACTTGCATGATCGAATCGGCTCGCAACTGACCGTCGTTTCCTTGCTCCGCTTCCTCACGTCTTCTGCTTCTCCTCCGCCCATTCCGACGCGAAACCAATTCTCATGCATTTTTGCCGAGTTTCCTTTCTATAACTACAGTATTCGTCCCTCTTTTCTTTGGATGAATCCTATGAATTTTATAGTGATCAGAGAAGGGATAACGACGATTCATTTCTGAAACATTCCGATGAATATGACTACTTCTTCTTCTTCCTTTTTTGGGATGATAAACAACCGGAAGAGGAATTTCAGAAGAGGAAAGTATTGAAGGGATCAAAATTCAGAGAGAAACGAGAATTACAGAAGAAGTCTTGAAACGAGAATTCATCTGCTTCTTCATCAGAAGATTTTCTTCGTCTTCTACAACTTCCCACCCAAATGTTGATTGTAAACTAAAAGAGAGACTACCTCATTCAAGTCGTCATTTTTACACTTAAAACCTCACTGATAACACGATGATTCGTCTATCTTTATTCGGTTAGACTAGGCGATTTCGAAGGAAGATGAAGAGGAAAAAGTATTCTTTTTCTGTAAATCCATTAGTTTTTCGATCTTACTTTTCTCTTTTTTTTGCTTCCTGGTTTTAAAATTGAAGGTTTTTGTTTGATGAATTTTGTATGGTTTCTTGGGTTTAAATCAGTCATGAACACTTTTTTGAATAAACATTATTTATATGCTGATGGTGAGATTATGATGCTTCATTCACAATATTTCTTATAATAGTTTTTTAGTTTTCAAATCTAAAAAGTCCTTCGTAATTTGTTATTTTTCGCATTATTTGAAACAGTCTCTCTAACTATCTGGTACATTTTATTCAGTATTTCATTTGATTGTTTTTCGAATTATTAGATTAATAAAACTCTACATGTTGTCATCGTTTCTATTTTTGTAGTAGATAATTTTCTGGTTACTATATGCTTCGTTGTAAACCGATTATTTCCTGACTTTGCAGCATACTCAAAAATATCGCTTCCAATAATTCCTTTCTCATCTCAGTCTTACTCAACTCATTCCTGTGAAACGTTTCAGAAAATGAAGGGTAATGAGCAAGAACTGGAGCAACTAGCTCGTCGAATGCGTCAATTGGCAATCTTCTCCTTTTCTGTCGCTGTTTTTGTCGCCGTTCTTTCAGTTTTCGCTCTACCAGTTCTCATTTCTTCGACACTTCGAGCAGTTGTAAGTATTCCTATCTCTCATTTCTTTCCATTCATTTATTTCCAGACATTAGTAGATGATAGTCTCGGAAGATGTACTGCAGATGCATTCAAAATGTACAAAGCAATTGATGAAATCGAGATTCAATTGATTCAAAACTTCAATAAATCTTTTTCACAAAGAACGAAACGAGGAGGTGGATATGCTCAATCTCAATCGTATGCAGGACAATATGGGGGACAATATTCCGGTCAACAGTATGATTCAGTTGGAAATCCGTCTGCAAATGGACAATATCGATTCTTCCCAGAGGTAAAATAGAAGTGTAGGATTACTCTAAAAATAATATTGAGAGAACTGGTTTCTTCTCTCAATGATTATTTTGACAGAAGAATCAAAATTTTCTTAGAGATGCCCTTCCATAAAAGCTTTCCCATTTTCCAGGTCCTCGAAGCAATTCGTGCGAGACGTCCAACACTTTATTCTCTTCAACAAGATTACAATGGTGGATATGGTGCAGCACAAGGAGGAAGTGGAGGATGTGGAGCTGCTCCACAACAGGGATATCAAACTAGACCAGTCTTCGTTGGACGTAGGTCTTCCTCTGGATTCCCTGATTTTCATTTTTTGATTTCAGCTCAAACTGGATCAATTCTCCGAGATGGTCAATCTGGATTCAATGGAGGTGGCGGTTGTATTCCACGTTACGGACCTCCAGGTGCTCCAGGACTTCCAGGACAATCAGGAAGAGATGGAAATGATGGAGAAGCAGGAAGAAATGGAGAACAAGGAAGAGATGGAATTGCAGATATTGATAGAGAACCATGTCAAGTATGTGCTCCAGCACCACAAGGATATCCAGGACCACCGGGACCAAAAGGAAGAACTGGAGAGCAAGGACCACCAGGATTAGATGGAAATACAATTGACGGAGAGGATGGAGCACCTGGACTTTCAGGACCACCGGGACCTCCAGGTCCACCAGGATTACCAGGATCACAAGGAGAACATGGAGAATATAGAGAAGAAGAAGTGGCAGGACCACCAGGACCTCCAGGAGTAAAAGGAGTACAAGGAGGAGTTGGATCAAGAGGAGCAGAAGGAAATCCAGGACCAAAAGGACCTCCAGGACAACAAGGAAATCCAGGAGGGTGAGTTAGAATAGGAAAATGAATTTGAGAAAACTGATATTATTTTAAATTAGGTTCCCAGAATCGAATCAAATTATGTAAAGAGTCGAAAACGCAATTATATTTAAATAATGATAATTCTGAAGAGTGCCTCTGTATTAGAGGATCAAAAGTTCATAGATTATTCATGCAGATAATTTTTTTCATTTTCATTTCCAGACCTGGAGTTAATGGTCGTCCAGGACTTCAAGGCCGCCCGGGTGCTCCAGGAGCTCCAGGATCCCCTGCTTCTTGTGATCACTGTGCTCCTCCAGTCCTTGAGCCAGGATACCAAGTTGATGTGAAGAAGACAATCAAACGTTCCTCGCCATGATTTCTTTCTCTCTTTTATAGTTATCCTTGATCTCCTATTCAATTGTATCTGTATATACAGAAAAAAGGCTTGATTTGTTCAAAAGTTCAAATGAAATAATTTTATTCTTGCTTTGGCTAAGAATAACTATCAAAATATAAAAACAAACAGGAAGGGGAAAAGAATACACGAGATTCTAAAATTGGGGGGAAGAAAACAAGAGAAAACTCATCAGAAAACCCGTTTGTTAAAAAGGCCATTTTAAGTTTTTTGTTCTGAAAGGGGGTGGCAAAATAAAAAATAAAATAAAATATTTGTTTCGAAGAAAAGTTTCGATTATTTAGAGAGTCACCGGTAAAAAATGGGATGAGAAAGGGGCGATGAAACACTGAATGGTACAGAAAATAGTTTGAAAAAACAAAAAGCACAGGCAAGATTTGAACATGGACAATGAGACAGAAATGGGGGTTTTGGACCCTTACAATGGGTGAAAAGAACAAGGAAAATGATCTATTTACATCTAAAAACAAATAAAATGAAGAGAAGTGATTAGACGAAACTGGAGAAACCGGTTGTTAGATTCGGAGTGACTGGAATATTCGCCCATGGTCCATCACTGGTACTGTCTGTTGCAGACGATCGACCAGCTGCACTTCCAGGTTGACCAGTTAGAATCGGTGCTGAAAAAACATACATTAATTTGAGAAGGTCCTAAATTCTTTGTTCTTACCTCTAACCATATCCGTCTCTCGAACCTTTCTCCACGTATCCCTATATTGATCCGTCGATCCATAGTGTCTTGCAATGTCATCAGCTCCATCAGTCATCGTACGATCTCCACGGATTACAGTATCATCATCCACAACGTCATCTTCCTCTTCGTCAAATGAATCATATGCTTCTGGCATTTGTTGTGGACTTCCTTGTGGTTGTGAACCACCTGATGATGATGGAATATGTCCAGGGTATTCGACACGACCGTAGTCACTTCTGGCCGCATAGAGATCCGATCTTGTTGGCATATATTCATTTCGACCGCTATCTGATCCTCGGGCTGAAGACGTCACATAGGCAGTATTCTGACTTCGGATGTCTCTTCCAACAAGAGCACTTAACTTCTGCATTGCTTCAAGACTGGTATGTGGTGGTCCGGAGTTCGGAAGTGGAGGGATAACATCAGTCGCCAATCCATACATATTCATAACTCCTCCACTATTCCGTCTATCTCCAAGTACACTCCCGTATGCTGGAGGCTCTCGAGATTGATCGGAAAGCCATGATTGAGTAGTTCCAGGACGAGTTGGAAGTTCCCGACTCCTTGTCATATTAGCAGCGGATGTTCCTTTCAATTGGAAAGATGCAAAGTTTCCATCTGCCAATTGAAGACTGTCAATTGATCTGGATCTTTTTTCTCTTCGATATTTTGCAGAACTTCCAGTTACACAGAGAATTGCAATTATGATTACAATCAGAACGAAAGCACCCATTGCAACAAGTGCCATGAACCACCACGTAGTGTAGAATGGATCATCTGGGATTGATTCCGGAACAAATAACTGTTCAGTTTCAGGACTTGCCATTCCAATACCTCTGACATTTCGAGTGAAGACACGGAAAACATAGAAACTGGATGGTTGAAGTTCTCGATATGATACTTGTTCTTTTTCACTTTTTCCATCAGTTGGTCTCAATGTAATCCATTCTCCAATTGGATGAGTTGGTCGATTTGAAGAGGAAGCTGCTGCAGTTTGAGCTGAACTTTTAGCTCCTTTCAACTCATTCCTTCGTGGTCTTTGGGATACATATCCATTTTCAGTCTCTTCTGCTACAGATACTCTCTTTGCTTGAAGGAGATGTCCAACAATATCATCGGAATTCGCCACGTCATTCCAACTCAAAGTCACATAACTTTGACCTGAAGTGATTTGTGGTTTATTTGGAGGTGGAGGTCCATCTCGACTCGGTCCGATCGTCACATTCGCAGACCTTTGTTCTCCTTTTCCCGCAGAAGTTTCAGCCCAGACACTGAAATAGTAGGTGACACCTTCAGCAAGTCCATGAGAATCGAAGTAATTCCGAGAAGTTCTTTGTTGATCTTCATTTTTGAATTCTTCCTGCATTCGATATCCTTTATAATTGACGATGTATCCGATGACAATTCCATTTGGTTGTGCTGGTTCATCCCATGATACTTTCACTGAATCCATCAAAACGTCACTGAATCGAAGAATTCCAACGGGTCCTGGTTTATCTTCTAGAGTCTTTTCACGCACTTGTGACATCTTTCCTTCCCCGGCACGATTGTATGGGGAGACTGATATTTGGTATTCAGTGAATTTTCGAAGATCTTGAAGAATGCATTCATTCGTGTCCACAATCATCACTTCTTCTTCAGAAGAAACAGACGAGAGAACAGAAGCAACTGGAACATATCGTACTTTGAATGAAGTGATTGTTTCACTGTCTTCCTTCGGCCACGCATCCCATTTGACACGAATAGAAGAGGATGATAGAGGTTCAGTTATGATATTCGTGATATTTAGTTTCGGAATAGAGTATCCAACATAGACGAAGACAGGAGAAGAGAATGGTCCTTCTCCTTCTGAATTGAATAATCTCATTCGAAGTATGTAATGACGGAAACTATCGAGTTTAGCCAACACCTTCTCTTCCTTTTCTTCGTGAGCATCATGAACTGGAATCTCTTCCATTTGCCAAGTTTCATTCGATGGATATTCTCGATAATGAATTCGATATCCGATTGCATCACTATTCCATGTGGATTTGTGTGGGACGATCCAATCCAGTTGGACACTGTTTCGTTCGTATGGAGTAGCTTTCAGAGAGATCGGAGGAGCAAACGGAGCTGATGGAAGAGTTCTCATCCATTCAGATTCAGGAGACCACGATGATTCAAGGAAGTCTCCAATGAAACGAATACGGAATCGGAACATTGAATTCGGAGAGAGATGTTTAATAACAGCCCGTCTCTTTGAATATTCAAACTTCTTTTCCAGTGTAATCCATTCATCTTCGTTCGTTTTTTGATAGGAAACTTGAACTGCTCGTACAGGACTTTCTGCGTCTTCTGTCAACTTTCTGGGCAATGATTCATCCCATCTGATTGTGATTTCTGTTGCAAGGTGTTGTGATTGAGTGTCTCTCACTGGAGCAGGAGCATTTCTCACTGGTAATCTCACAGATGACGTCATCACTTCTGCAGTTGCTTCTTCACTTTCTCCTTTACTATTTCTTGCTTTTATAGCAAACGTGTATTGCGTATTAGGATTCAAGCTCATCGCAGCAAACATTAACAAGTTTCCGAGTAATGGAGCATCGATTGCCATGGATCTTGGCTCGTGAGATTTCCAGTAGGAGATTATGTAGTTCTGAAAAATACTCAGTCAGATTTAAAAAGTTACTTTTGAAAATTGCTTACTGTTATCTTTCCATTGGGAGAACCTGGTGGGAGCCACTTCATTCTCACTTCCTGTTCACTGATATAAGAACATTGGAATGATTCTGGAGGAGCTGGAACATCTTCCATTGTTTCCAATGTCACAGGAGTCGAGTTTTCAGGTCCGTGCCCAACAATTGTATAAGCAGACATATAGATGTGATAGCTGGTAAATGGACGAAGACCCGATACTTTAGTCATTAAAGTTGCTTGTCCTGGAATATCGATTTCTTTCGTTTCATCCGCCATAAGTGATTCTCTTTCAGGTACAACTCGAACTTTGTATCCAATAACATCTCCATTTGTAGATAGTTCAGCAACTGGATCCCATTTCACAATAGCAGATTTTGATCCTTCGGCGGTTACCACGATATTTCTGGGTGATCCTGATGGAACACTTTCGTATGTTCTCGCCTTAACTGCATCAGTTGGAGGACTTCTTCCGAAACCGTTTTCAGAGAAAACATTGACTTCGTAAGTAGTGAATGGACGAAGATCGGTAACTGTGTGCTCACTGGATCGGAGAGCAGGTGTTCGAACTTCTTTCTGAAAATTAAAGGTTGTTTGAGTATTGAGAATAAATGAATTAACGAACCCAGTTCTCCTCATCAATTTCTCTGAAAACAATCAAATATCCTTTCGGTTGTCCATTCCAATGAGTTGCAAGAAGTGGAGTCCATGAAACAGAAATAGATGTAGCCGATACTGGTTCAGCAAACAATCTTTGACTTGGAGTCTCTGGATTTGTTTGAAGTGTCTCAAAAGTTCTTGATGGTTCAGACGGTGCTCCACGTCCTTTCACATTTTCAGCTATCAATCTTAATTGATATTGAGTAAATGGACGAAGTCCCGTAACAATAATCGATCTAGCTTTCGGAGAACTGATGTTGAAAATATGGGCAAAAACACTTGAATCAGCCATTTTTCCCTCGACAATCCATTGGCGAATAGCTGTATGCCCATCAAATCCAGGAGTGAAATGGAGTTGAACTGTTGTTGCAGATATATCTCCAATCGAGAGCATCGATGGTCTTCCTGGTAGCTCTGGTGGTACTCCGCTTTCGAATTTCGTCTCTTCCACTGGTCCATCTCCTTTTCTAGTGGATGCCATCACATCTACTCCATATCGAGTTGAAGGTTGAAGACCGTCAATTGTGAAATTAGTGGTTGCTCCATCAACTTCATGCTTTGTCTTTACATCTGGAGAACTTGCAGCCCAATGACGAATTGTGTATTTTGTGACGATTCCATTCTCTTTCAATGGTGGATTCCATGTTAAAACAGCTCCATTGTACATAACTTCAGCAATGCTCAATTCATCAACAGCTTCTGGAGTATCTTCCTCGGTTACCACTTTCATAACGCTACTTTTTGGTCCATCTCCAGGGGTGGTGAAGCACAAGACAGTAAGATTGTAATGTCCAAATTTCTCAAGTTCAGTTACGACCGTACTAAGCTGGCGTCTATCTGGATCCAGGATTACTTGTTTATGAAGTTCTCCTTTTTCAGGCTCTCCCTTCCAGAATTGAACTTTGTATCCAAGATTGACTCCAGGTATTCTTTGTTGTTCGGGAGCAGTGAATTCAACAGCAACTGATGTCGAATTCAGGACTTTGACTCGGACATTTTTCGGAGCCTGAGTTGGTCTTCCTTCTGCAGTCGTCACTTCGATACTTTCACTGAACACTCCGAGTCCTCTTTTGTTATAAGCAGCCACTTGGATCTCGTATTCTCTCCATGTGATCAGCTCATCGACCAGAGTATTCCGAGCATCTTTAGTTGTTAGATTCTTCTCATTCCATGTTAAACTGCTGTATCCAGCCAGTCTGTATCGTACCACATAACCCAGAACGTCTCCACTGTCCATCTCTTCTTTCGGCTGTTGCCATTGTACCATTACACTATGGGGACTTCTTGCGGATGCAGCCACATTCCGTGGAGCAGCTGATGGAGGTTGTTGTGGCATTGTAACGCTGGAAGAGGCTAAAGAAGGTTTTCCGGGTCCATGTTTGTTTGAAGCGATCACACGGAATTCCGCCGTAGAGGATGGTCTCAAATCTTCAATATCAGCCCAACAACATGGTTTTCCGTCGTCTTTCGGAATATTGTCGATAGCGGTTGTCCAATCACTCCATAATCCAGTTGGACCCATCGTTCGAATCTCGATGGCGTGCTTGATAATTGGCTCATTTCCATCGAATCCTTCATTCCATCGGACACGGACCTTTGCTGGCATTGTCTCATTGTGAAGCTCAGCACGAACTCGTTCAGGCATCGCTGGTTTTTCTGCAATAAATAATTCTTAAGCTGAACAATTCAACATCGGAAAACTGACCAATAATCTGAAGCATGGCACTGGCATTCTCTTCTCTTCCATCAACAGTAACCCGGCATCTATATTCTCCTGTGTTATCTGGTCCAACTTGTCGAATAATGAGACTTCCTTTACGATTTCTAGAGATTCTCAACCCAGAATTCCCATTGACTGGAAGCAATGCATCATTCAGATACCACTCAACAGTTGCTTTCCTTGCGTATTCCTTGGCGACTTCACACGAAAATTCAACGTTTGTTCCTATCAAACTCTTCTGATCAGCTGGACCGTATTCGATTAAAGAGTCACCATTCACTTGAATATTAGCTGATGATTTGATTTCAGTTCCACTAATTTCACATGTATACTCTCCTTCATCTGATTTTCGGATATCATGAATGGATAATCCATCGTTCGACAAATCATATTTAACACTGTCAGTTTGAATTTCGTTTCCATTCAAAAGCCAAATGATATGTGGAGGTGGACTTCCAGAAGCAGTGCATTCCAATGTAATTCTGTCAGTTCCAGAGGCTACCGTGACATCTTTTGGAGTTTTTGTTAATTTTTGAGTGAAAGGTTCGATATCAGAAGTGAAAGGAAATAATTGTTCTTGACTTTTTGAATTATCAAAGAATTTCAATTTCCGTGGTGGTGGTGTTTCCATACTAATCTCTTCTTCAAGAGATCTTCCATCTTCTGACATTGACATAGTCATGGTTTCATTTGAGTCTCCTTCTTTTATCCATACACTGTTCATATCTGCTCCAGCTTCATTACTCGCTTCACACTGATAGAGTCCGAAATCTTCTTGTTTGATACGGTCGATAGTCAGTTTTCCGCGTTGGGTGGTCATCTGGAAGTAATAGTTTTTCAGAATGTGGAATACAATCTTCGGGGACGGGAAGTGCTAAGCTGATAATGCAACTTGCAACAGAAATATTTTGGATGAATTTTGTCAAAATATCTGGTCCCTTTCATCCCACCTAAAGTTAAATATGTGTTCATACTTCATACTTTCGAATGTTGAAGAGGTCAATTTGAAATTCAGTTCTCTTCAAATTGTCAATCTGGTGCTTCCCTTCTCTTCTTTTGTATAATTATAACATATGGTCTCATCAAGTGCTTGTTTGTCTCCTCCTCCACCCCCATTTCACTCAACTTCTCCTTCTTTCAAACCGAAAAACAACAAATTCTTCATTTTTCGTATTTTACGTTTTCTTATAATCTCGATCTACCATCTTCTTTTGACCTTGTCTTGTGAGAATAGAAAGAATTCCGGAAACTAGATGGCTTCGAGTACGTAATCCAGCACAATTAGTACGAATGACGAGGATGATGATTTTCGGGCGGAGAAGAAAGAGAAGCAAGACACAAGAAAAGTAGATAATTGGATGGTTCCGACCAAAAACACAACAAATAAACTATATACTGACCAGAACAAGCAAATTAATGCAGATTTACGTGTTGAAAACTACGTCATAATACGGTGTTAATCTATGAAATCTCGTGATTCAGTCTAAGTACTCAATAACATATGTACAACCTACTCTAATATTACGTAATTTAGTTCAATACCAGAGTATTATAAAAAATTCTCAAGTGCTCCCTCACCCACTGTGCAGATTACTCTCCTACTTACCACTAATCCGTTCTTGTACCACTTGATATCCATTGAACTCTTCTTCTTAACTGCACATTTTAGACTTAAACTTGATCCAACTGTTTTCTGAATCTCATTTGGCAAGTCTTTTAAAACTGGACGACTGATAAATGTGAGATACGTGGCATTCTGATCAGAAACTCTTCCCATTGCTGCATCGACTCGGCATTCTAGTTTATGTTCTCCACGTGTGAATCCAGATGGATTTGAAATGATTAATCTTCGATTATTCATTGAAGTGGTCACTCCGACTTCTGATCCACTGATTTGTTGTCCATTCAGAAACCATCGTATACGAACGTCTTCTTTGGCTCCAAATGAAGTTACACAATCGAATATTTCATCATGTGGAAGAGCCGATTCAATGATTGTTCGTTCCGGTGAGAAGTAGATGATGGAGAGGCTGTTTTGGAGAGAAGGTCTGAAACAAAAAGCATTTTCTTTGTTTACAGAGATGCTCCGGAAAACCTAATACTTGCTCGTTTTTAGTTTTCCATCCAATTTTTGACTAAAAACTCACGTCATTCCATTATCCTTGACAGTGTACTCTTTCGATACAATTTCTTTTAAATCATCACTACTGGCCATCAATTTATACATTCCAAAATCCTCTCGCTTCACACTGGTCACCACCAAATCCCCATCAGCGGTCACATAGTGCGTGGCGTCCGGAGTGACCTATAACATAAGTAAGCATACAAAAAAGTACTTGAGAGTAGCTCTCGAAAGAAATGCTTTCGAAAAGGAACAAAGAATAGAAAAAAAAAAACTTTTTGCAATACACAAAAATAGAGCCATTTTTACACGTTGTTACCTGATTAGTGTCATCTTTAATCCATGAATACGAGATATCGAGGTTCCGAGAAGCCAGAAGACTGGGTTTCCGAAGCACAAAATGTCGACCAATACCAGTTGTGACCTCATAAAGTACAGATTCATCTGATGGGTCGAAGTCATCCAAATCTGAAAAAAACATATGGTTTCGAAAACAAATTACTACTTTAGTGACACCCGTTGACCACCTGCGCAGATATCCCCTCTTTTTTTGTTTTTTAGTGTCTCTTGTTTCTTTTCCTAGCACCTTTTCCCCCTCAAACCGGCCGGCGCGCATTTCTCAACAGTTTGCTCAATTCGAACATGAGAAGCTGATTATATGGGGGGGCAAAGTGAATGATCCTCTCTCTCTCTCTCCCTCTCTTCCCGAGCAAAACAAATTGTGTGCCGGTGGTGGAGTGAATAGAACAGTCATAAACACTTTTTGAGCTGGAGAGAGAGAAAGTGCCGAAACCCATCGAGGTGTGTAGAGCATGGCTCGTAAAGTGGATGCGGCGGCGAGTTTTAAAGGAAGAAGAGCATAATGACAGTCTCTCTCTCTCTCTTTGATTTGAGCATTGGCGCCTCATAAATCTTGTGAACACATCTGTATGCTTAGCAGAAGAGATTCATATCAAATTATATGAGCCAATTGTTTAGATGACTGAGAATAAGAAGAAGAAGAAGAAGTTCAGAATGTGTAAAAGTTAGCTTTATCTAACACCTGCTGGGGGTTGTAAACGACTCAAAGGATGAGAATATATAAGATGTTCCCTAGTATTCTAATCCTACTTTTTACGAGTTACGATGAGTTCAATCTTTTTGGAGAAATCGAAAACAGTGGGTATCAAAATTATGAAATTAGAATACAGGGATGAAGACTCTTCAAAACCATCTAAAAATAAAGTGTCGGCTACTCAGTCTTTTTCTAAATATATTTTCCGAGTTGTTTTCATATTCAAATTCAGGCTTTTTTCTGTTCAATACCTTTCCCCTCACACCCAATGAGCCCTTTTATTATGTATTTGTGTGTTGTTGATCGAGCAAACATATACATTCTCGAGGTGTTTGGGAAACATATACAGAAAGACCCCTGGTCACTCTCTCTCTCTTTTTCTTTCTTCTACCTATATGTCTTTGAAACTTGACACCTCACCAGCAGCACCACCAAAATTGGTCATTTTCCGGCTTGTAAGCTTTAGGTTTTTGCAACAAGTCTCTTGTCTTATATGCGTCATGTAGTAGTACTAACTAACCGTAGGACAAACAAGAAGGACACTAAGACAAAGGAGAAAAAACGAGGTATTAGTAATCAAGACGGAGGAAAAGCGGAACATCTTTAGCGAGACTGATATAGGTCAGAAATGAGTAAGCGGAAACAATTAGAAAGGAAACCACTTACACTTGGATCGAACCATTGACGGCGGTGAAATGGCGGCGCCAACAGTGTTTCTCGCCACACATCGATACTTTTGATTGTCGTTCGAGCGGGATACGGTGACTTCTGCGAATCGGGAGGTGGCAATCAACTCGCCAGCAGCGTCACCGATCCGCCATTCGTATTGTTCGGCAAGCTCGGCGTCGTCACATTTGAGACGAATGATTTCGCCTGCAAAACAGAAGCATTAGGTAAAAAAGCTTTAGGAAAAAGAAAAATTCGAGACGCTTTTTACATGAAAAATGTGATTTTAAAAAAATTAAGCATACCCTCAACAGCGACTTTCTGTTCTCCAGATCCACCGTCTTGAAATATTGGAGGTTTCCCTAAGACTAATTGTGTGGACCCTACGGGCCACAGTACCGATACGGTACAAAAGAGCAGTAGAATACGGTAGCTCATCGTTCCTCCATGTGGACCTTTTGTTACAGTCGTCGCCCTCTTCTTTTTTGCGTTTGACGACACGATTATCTGCAGGAAAAAATTTTTTCATCAAATGTGTTTGAAATGAAAAAAAGAAACGATGGAACGGATGCGAAGAAAAGTACTATATAATCAGGAATCATTTCCGAATTGGAAAAGAATAGACCAAATTGGCGCCTTTTCCTTCTATTCAGCTGAGGATTCAGAGACACAACACTCATGGTAGGATGCAGGAGAAGGAAGGGGAAGAAACATACAGACGCCAAAAGTTGACGATTCCACTTCTCACTTTTTTTTCAGATCTCCCTCTCATATGTATATATGTATAATATATGTCTTCAGGGCCCAATTGCCATTATATGAGATGGTAATAAATAGTAAAAAAAAGAAAGAAATGATACGGAAGGAATCGGATTGAAATAGGTAAGAGAGTTCAAAAAAGTTGGTTATGCTGGTAAAAGGATGAAATCCCATCTTGATGATATGCTGGTAGTAGTACATTTCGTACAGATAAGAGAAAGTATGACTAACAAGAGTTAGACGCAGAATGATGGACAGAGTGAAAGTGGGCGGGGTCTTAAATGGGGGTGGAGGAGGAAGAAGACCATGTGGTAGCACGTTCAAGTGGCAAATTGTTGGGACGGATCATGGTTGAAAATTAATGTATTCAAATGAGGGTTCTAATGGGGATAAAGAGGTCATCTTCTACCTTTCGTTGGGTCAGATTCTTGGAGTCGGAATGAAAATTGAGAAGAATAGACGGAAAAAGAGAGGAAAAGAAAGGGGAAAAGGCGAGTGTTGAAATGCACACCGGCGCCTCGATAACACCACTCCATTGTTTACCATTTGGAGGTAAAGGCTGTCGAACTGAAGAAAAGAATGAAAAAATGAATAGACTGATATCATGAAGAAGAAAGACAATTCATTGGAAAAGCAAATATTCTGAGCAACTTCAGGCTTCAAATACGCAGAGATTGATATCAGAATATAACAACATAAAAATAATGAAATCTTGAAATTGTCATTTTAATTCTTTGTAAAGCCAGAAAGCAACTGCAGAACGGATTGTGGATAAGGGAAACTAGGTAAACAGACGACGGTGATGACCCAGAACGAACAACAGAAGACTGTTCAACCGATGACGTGTTAAACGCTTCAGAAGTGAGGATTTGTCACCTTTATTATCAGCAAGGTTAGAAAAGGTTTTCGAAATAAAATTTATAGAAATAAGTGTAGTACTTTAGAAAAATTGTTTCGAAACGATATGAAAACCCAGATTAAAGTTTCCGGTTCGTCAATTTTCGCAAATCTTCAGGAAAAATCCTGAAAAAAAAGGAAAAAAAATGGTCAGGATAGGAACTCGCAACTTCGATGCGAAAAATTATTTTCGAAAGTTCCAGCATAATAAGATTTAAAAGCTGAAAAAACACGGATATGGCGTGCCCAGCACAAACAGAAACAAATGATTTAGAAGAGGAAATATGAATGCGTCATAGGTGTGAAAACGGACTCCAATATTGCGAATGAATGGTCTCCTCGTTACTCTCGAACGTTAATTTCCGTCTCAGGTGTCTCGAGATAGGAAATGCCATGGAAATGAGGGAAGGAGAGAGTTGACCTTTGCTGAGTGCTCGGAACGGTTCAATCAAAATGAGATCAAGTATTAAACGAGACGGGAATAGTAGGCGGAACAAGATCAAAGAGTTTGGCAATTACGATTGCGTCGCCCTTGCATATACCGTTTCACACCTTCCAACTTTGTCGTAATAAAAGGAAGAACTTAATATTTGTGGTATGCCTAAACAGAGCAAGATTTACAAATTTGTCATGGCAACTTTACTACTCGGATTTTTGTCAGATTTCCGGAAAAAAGGGCATGAAACATGAAGGACTTGTTGTATAACGCCGGGCAAACGATCATCATGGGAATTGACGATGAAGAGGATTGAGGAGGAGCGGACAACGACGACAATCATCAGACACTTCACACGCCCGCTCCTCAAGGAGTTCATTCAGTTTTTCTACAAGCATTCTCAGCGAGTTAGCCTTATATGCTAAATTAGCGAAAGTTGGGAAGGGAGGAGGTGGCAGACTTTTGTCTTTGAAAATAAATCATCATTAAGAAAGACCTGAACTGAAAAGTATGGTCAAAATATCAGATGCTGCGTAATATGCTAGAATTCCAGAGAGAGTTGTAAGAGTCTTAGACTCTGAAATATGAAATCTCGAATAACCATATTTTTAATTCAAAAAGCTCATAAAAATTGGGTAGTATATAGTGGATGAAAAGAAAAATGGGTTCGAAACGAAACGACAAGGTCGAAGGGAACGAAAAAAGACGAAGAGGAATACTAGGGCCGTTCATTATATTCTCGTCTCCCACACTCGCTTTTATTCGAGTATTTCTTTGACAAAAGTACGTCGTTTTCGCCCAGTCCCACAGCTGTGCTTGTTGGTGCCCGTCTTTACTCTGCCGTGGTGCTCTCGATGAAAAATTTGAATAACCCGAAGGAAGATTTTTGGAAGACGCAAGAAGAAAAGGGACGTTTGGAATAAAATTGGTTGAAGAAAAAAGGGGAACGAAGAAGAAGCGGACACGTATTCTCGGAAAGTAAGTCACCGAAGGGGTCGCGCGCCTCGATAGCCAGATCATTATCGACGAAAAACGAGAGAAGGCGACTAGTAACCAGATGTATCGTGTTGGAAAATCTAATGGATAGTAGGAAACTTTCCGCTGTGAAGATTAGCCGAAAGGACTTTTGATGACTTTCTATTTCAATCAATCGGTCTCTGTCTTATGAGAAATCAATTGGTAATAAGTCCGAGACTAATCCGCGTGAAATTGAAAAGAAACTGTAGAGAATTGAGAAAAGGAATCAAAACGGCGGGAGACTTCAAAAAGCTATTCAAGTAGGGTAAAAGAATGTCCACTGGCTTCGGTTTTTTGCGAATGGTCGGGTAAGCAAATTGGATGAGGCTTTGAACAAGCTTAGTGACGATTTGAATAAAAGAAAAGGTATATAAGAAAGAACCAGTAGTTGCTGGATGCGCGAAAATCTTAGTATCTGAGAATGAAGTCTTAGAGAAAATGAACGGATGCTGCAGCTACTAGCTCAACTAGATACTCTCGGGGGTGCTCACCTAAGGTAGCGGGATATCGAGAGATACCAACGGGATACGTGTATCCCGTTGAGACGCAGCTCAAGAGTGTGCGCGAAAGAGCTGGCCTGGAGAGCAAATATGGTCAAAACCATATATGACAGTGGATAGACGAAGAGGCTAACAACATAGGTAAATGAAAGAAAAAGGGCAGACGGAGAGATAGCGGATGACCAGTCAACGGACGGACACAACAGAAAAAAGAGACAGGTAACCTGTCTTTTCTCCCTGTGTGGAACGCGATATACAGAAACACATGCGCGGCAGATGCGGCGGATAACCCAACAGACGGACGGCACCGATAGTCCGCGTACCTAAATCCTACCAGATCTCTTTCAAAAATGTAATAGTCTTTTCCGCTTCTCTATATCTCCACCTGTCTCGTCTCCTTTCTCGTAAATGACTATAAATCCGTTCGCTAATGGATTTTGGATTTCGAACACCCCTTTTACCGACCTTGCAAAACGGTTTAGCAACCAAAAGTTTGTTCTCTTCGTTTTCCCAACATTTTTAGCGGCGGGAACGGGAAAGGAAAGGTTTGATGGGCAGATAATGTGTTTTCGAGGTGAAGCCCCAAAAGAAGAGTCTTAGATTTCGTAAAAGGACACGGACTTGTCAATTTCGGAAATGAGCCAACGAGCGGGAAAACGAAGAGGATGAAGATGAAGAACAAGTTGTACTACTCAGAAAAAGAGAGGAAATCCAAATCATGACTTTGGGGTTTAGAAGTCGTTGTTGAGGAGGATTGGGAAGAAAATCAAAATCAATTTGAAGCAGAAAAGGAAAAGTTTTCGCTGGCTGAAAGAAGCAAAAATAAACAAACTCATGTGTTGTGTATACCAAAAACATCGAATTTCTTGCAGAATGAGTCAAAAAAAGATGGAATACTCCAAGATCATTGCACTAAAAGGAAATGCTTTCGATATTAGGATTTCGTTTAGTTTCGACAGGCCGCGAATTTCTAATTTACACAATTTATACAGATTTCAATAATAAAACACGGATGACAAAAGTTTGAATTCTGAAAAAAATCTAGATCTGAACATTACCTCAGTTTATCAGTGATTCTCGCAAGAATTCTCATGTGTTTCTCATTGGTAATAAATTATCAGAAGGCCACCCAGAAGAGTTTGGTTGTGAGAAAAAACATACCGTTTTTTAAATGTGATTTCGAAACGAATTAATCTTATTTTCGCATTTTGTATTTTTCACACTGAATTGTCGATACGAGGTTAATTAGGGAGGTAACCTTGCGCTAACTAGGTAGATAAACTAATAATCCTCCCAGACGAAGAAGAAGAAACGAAAGGCAAAAAGTCGACACGGCGGTGAGACTCTCTACTCACGGGGCCACCACCAATCCGCCCGTCATTACGATCAAGGCCATCTGAAGGCATAGAAGACGAAGAAGAAGTGACGGCGAACGAGTGCCGTCGATATTCCCTATTATTTGGTGGGATCAGAAAGAAGACGCCGTCATCGACAATCAGGTGTTCCTTGCACTTTCTCTTTGGAATTTGAAAACGAACACACGCGACGACCTGATTACGTTTCGAATCGAGAGAGAATTCCGTTTTTCTATTCTCTTTTTTGTTGAAGAGAAAGTTCATCGGGATATATGGAAAGGGATTATAATATAACAACAGAAAAGGAAGGAGCGGATCGTCATCATCGTCGTCAGTAATTGTTATTGTATGTTGCGTCGTCGTCAGTTGAAGAGGAAACAAATTGGTGTGCGCATCGATAAGTAGGCAGGTCACCGCGGAGTTTGTATGCCGCTCTTTACTTTCTTTTAATTGAACTTTGCGGATTTCGAAGAAGTTGTAAATGAAGATGTGGAAATAGTCGAAACGAAAAAAATCAGATAAAAACAAGCGGAACTAAATAAAGAATTGCCATGTGAGAGAAGAAAAAAAAAGACGAAGAAGTTCAATAATTACCGAAACTTTCACCGTATATGATGAAGTGAGACGGATTTGGTGGCGGTAATAACTTAATTAGTTCTTTTGGCAGCTAGAAGCGACACGTCTATTCACATGGTTTGCGCAACAACCTGGATGATCTTCTTTTCATCCGTATGACGGAATTCAGAGAAAAAAAAAATATGAGAAAGAAAAGTGGAAAATTGATGGACAACGATAGAAATCCGAAAATTTGAATTGCCGTCGAGGGTAGCAATTTTAGCATTAAAACGACAGTTGATACGATTCGGATGAATAGGTTTCGAAATTTTGGGAAGAATTGAAACTTATATTTTGAAGAAATGGTAAAGAAGGATCAAAACTGAAGAAAACATTGTTGAAACGCTTGAAACCCCTGAAAAGTTGAACAACAAAATGCATTGAAATATTGAAGAGTAATACCGTACTACACTTTAAAGGCGCATGAGTTCTTGAGCGAAACATTTTTGGGTGTGATTTTTCATTTTTGTCTTGATCGAACATAACAGTTTGCTTTCCAGATTGCTTTTAGTTCGCAAAACGTGTTGAAGAAAAACTGTTTCTGCTGCATATACAATTTATTTGAAAGATATTATGTATACAAAGTACAAGAGCTCAACGAGTTCAATCATACATTATATTACAAAGAGTGAAGAAGACAGACTACAAATTGAATGGCGGCGGGGATCCCGATCCATCTGGAAGGTCTGATGGTGGTGGCCCTGGTGGTCCGGATGGTCTGAATGGTGGTGGCGGTGGAGGTCCTGATGGTGGGGGTCCTGATGGTCCTGGTGGAGGTCCGGATGGTGGAGCACCGGATGGATCAAATGGCGGCTCTCCGCTTGGTGGTGGTCCTGGTGGGCCAGAAGGTCTTGGCTTTCCCGATTTCAGCTCGAATGCCGACTCAGATGGGGCTGGAAGATCAGATGGTGGTGGACCAGATGGGCCTGGTGGTCCTGGTGGACCTGGTGGAGCTCCGGATGGAGGGGGTCCGGATGGAGGGGGTCCGGATGGTCTTGGGGGTCCTGGTGGTCCTGGTGGCCCAGAAGGTTTCGGTTTTCCAAAAACTAATTCAAACAGAGATTCCGATGGAACTGGAAGATCAGATGGCGGTGGTCCGGATGGACGGGGAAGTCTAGTTGGGCGTGGTCTTCTCGATGGATGTGGTGGAGGACCTGGTGGGGCTCCTGATGGTCCTGGTGGTCCTGGAGGTCCTGGTGGTGGCCCGGATGGTGGTGGTCCAGATGGATCCGGAAGATCGGAAGGTCCTGGAGGTCCTGGCGGCTCTCCTGATGGTGGTGGTCCAGATGGCTTCGGGGGGCCCGGTGGAGGTGCAGATGGAGCTGGAAGATCTGATGGATCTTGAGCAAATGCGGTGAGTGCCAAAAACAGCACTCCAAGAAGTTTTCTATTCATTCTGAAAGATTGAATAATATTGAACTTGAAGAAATAGAATATTAAGAAGTGAATGATTTTCCAGAACATCGTCCATTCTTTTTATAGTATTCTAATCATTTGATCATGTGAAAATATTCAATTATTTTAGGATACACCCACAATTCCGACTCAAAGTTCTACAACATTTTGATTGCTTATCAGCGGTTAACAAATCACTTTCAGACTGTTTTTCAAGTGATAACTCCGTTTTTAGCCTAAAGCTGATGTCAGAGAAACAAACTTCTCGCTCATTATCTTACTGTATACTGTGTTTTACATAAGATCTGCATCAACCTCCGTCGTCATGTCCTCTCTTCAGCAAATGAAAACATACCGTCCCAATGTTGTTGTCGATGTGCTCACCAACCATTCTTGACAATGATTAATTTTGTTTTCGAACGAGCGTCATGTTAGTTTTGAGCTGTGAGAACTTCATATTTGCATATACTAGTTCTATTCAACTTGCTGACAGCTCTACTTTCAAACTATCAGCTCTAACTGCTTCTGGAACTCTCGGGAATTATTTGAGGTAATACTTTCAACTATTTCTAGTTTTATACAACAAGGAAAAAAAACGAAAAGAATGAGAAAATAAAATAGTTTTATCCGTAAAAAATGGTTGAAGTAGACTTTTTGGGGGAAGATATGAAATTAATAATTAGACAGTTGTAACTGAAACAACTCCATGAATCCCATCTGGACGTGTTCGACTTGATAACACTTCTCTCGTTGTCACGAATTCATCCATTACCATCGTCTCTTTTTGACGAGCTAGCTTCTGTTGGGACATTTGGTAGATTACCTGGAAATATTGGAATCTATGGGTTCTTGTCATTCTTATCAAAACTCTTCGGAATTCGAAACCAACCTGTTCAGCCGGATGTGATTTTTCCATCATTTTTTGTTGCAACTTAATCAACTTTTTCGTTTTCTCTCGTTCTAATATCCTCTTTCGTTCTTCTTTTGTGTGAAATCTTCCGAGCTGAAAATATAGTTTAGATCATTTCAGTTTCCGAGTTTTGGATTTCGTTTAGTTGTTTTTAAGTTACAAGATTCTGAAGTTGAAAAGTTATGAAAATTGCTTTTTCAAACCCAATTCTTCTAGAAAACCAAATTCTTGAATGTAAAAACTTGAAATTCTGAAACCATTCAAACCTAACCTTCAACTCGCTCATTGCATCATCGTCTGTTGAAATGGGCGCCCTCTCCCTATAGACCTGAGCTTCTCTCTTCTTTAATATTTGACTCCTTATCGGTCTTTTGACAATATATCTTGATCCATCACATCTTCTTTTCACTTTCCATTTATAATGAACAGTTGTATCCCCTAAATCAGTCTTTGCAGCCATTCTCTCTTCATCAACAACTTCTTCAATTTCTTCTTCTGGAACATCTACTTGATACACTTTTGTTTTCGTTTTTGATGACCGAAAATACTGGGGAACTGGAATTCGGAATGAGCTTCTCTTTTTCTCTTCTTTCAAAACAACTGAATACGAAGGAATTCTGAACCTTTTCGCGTATTCTTCTGCTTCCGTTTCCTTCTTTTTCTTCTCATGTTCTTCTTTATTTTTACCATTTGTCATTGGAATATTTCTGGAAATCGACAATTTTCTTAGACTACTTCCTTTCAATGCTCCGAATACAGCGGATGGTGCTCGTATGATTGATCGTGGTGTTTTTGTGGATGAAACCATCGAAACGACATCTTCTGGAATCGTAAGCTCTTGTGTCCTATGAATCGGTCGGTTGTGATGCTCCGGACTCTCATGTGGAAGAAGAACAACTGTTGGAGGTCGAGAAGAAGTCGGAAGGTTTTGTGGAACAGCCGGACGACGTTGAACTGCTGGACTAGCCATTTTGACAGTCCGTCGGAGTAGACGAGGGGATTGTTGGGATTGAATCATTTGAGAGTTACTAAAAAAGAAGGAATTCAAAATTCAAAGACAGAAAAAGCACAATTACCTTGTAGTTGGAAGAAAGACACCGTCTGGAGTAACTGATACACTTCGACAGGATTCCCCACCGGTATTGTATGCAGATGATGTATCAGCAGCTCCGTTTGGCCAACCCGAGCAACTCTGGAAAACGTGTGTTTTGTTAAATGATTGCAGATATGAAAATCGTATAGATCTTGAATATATTTTCTGGTAACTTGTTATTGTGAGGTTCCCATATAAATTGAACAACATTAAAGGAGGACTGAAGTCACATTTTTTGCATTGTTTTTATTAATTATTCCGGTGTATTTGCTTTTTCTATGAA
>GL379878.1:353630-373655 GCA_000143925.2 Caenorhabditis brenneri | reverse complement strand
GAAAGAAGCAGCGAAAATTGCATATACGGCAAAAGTGTTCTGTCAATTAATATCACAAGAAAGAAAAATTAACGGATTCATCTAATACCTGTTCGTGAGGATTGACAAATGTTTGATGCGCCGAGCAAAGTCTTGTTAAGTAGTACACTGGAGAGAAAGATATACTTTTATTCTATAAAGAACTCCCGCTACATCAAAGTCAAAATTTTTAGAGAACCGTCCTTGCGCTAAGAAATTCAGTAAACTCTACGCCGTCAGTGATACACTTCTCCCCGGAATAATAAATAAAAACAATGCAAAAAATCTGACTTCAGTCCTCCTTTAAGTTTTCTCAGTCAAGTTCAGGGCCAATTAGAAATAAAGTTCTCACATAATAAAAATAATTAGAAGGATAATGGGAGTGTTATGAGAAATTACACAAAAATTTTCGGGCTATTTCAAAGAAATATGGAATTTAAAAAATTTATACAAAAACGGAACGATCTGAATTCTGAAGGGATTGGAATAAAGGAGAGTTGTGATTCTTGTCTCACTAAACATATGCTTTTATATTTTAGCGTTGCTGGTATCAGTGTTCTAAATCCTAATTTGCGAAATGTTTAATGACTTTTCTGAAATATCAATAGCCTTTTGTTTCAAATTTTCAATGCCACTAATATAACAGCATATAAAATAGATTTCCAGAAACTCAATGGGTCATAAGATAAGCAATTAGAGCTGTTTGAACATATAACTCAGGGGCTAGTAACTCGTAACCAGTGAAGAGAGGCAATAAATCCATGGTGTTGGGAGTGATAAACAAGAGTTGTTTACCTGTGAAAGAGTATGCTCCACTATCAGATGTTTATTGAGAAGACGGTCACATTCAACCCGAAGAGATGCCATTTCACGATGGAGGAGTGCCAATTTTTCATCAATGTCTGGTGATGTGAACGACGCCATTTCTAGAAGAATGGAAGAATATGGAGATGTGAAAAAAGGAAAAGAACGAATGAGAAGAGGAGGAGAAGATGGAAGTGTTGAGAAGATGGATTGAATCCATTCAGAGGACACCTGCACTTCTTCTTCTCTCGAGGACGACAAAAAACCATAAATTAAACGGAATAGGCTCATAAAACATAGAGACGAAGAACAACAAAAAAAACGTTTGACCGATATAAAATATGAAAAAGAGAAGAAGAGAGGGTACATGAGAGACACGGGTACCCGTCAAACTTCTTCAGTGACAACTCACAGGAAAAGAGGGGAATTGTTAAACCAACGAGAGAGAAAAGAGATAAAGTCTATTCATCGGCACGTCGTAAATCTCAAATTGCAACACTTGCGTCACTTCAATTCGCAATTAATTTTCATCCGTTTTCCATCTTTCACCCATTCGAACACTCTGTTCCTGGCTCTCCTGGAGTTTGATGATTTATCAAATCTCTATTAAATTTTGATTCAGATTCAGATTCTTGGAAGACAAGAGGTCATTGAAAGTTGGGGGAGGATTGGATCAGAAATAAATCTACTTGTTATTTTTTTCACACCTTCAATCGACACCTGACTCCAGGGGAGAGAGTGAAATGAAAACTTTGATATAGAAAGAGGGTGGAAAAGAGGAGGAGAAAAAAGATAAAGATTAGGTTTCAAAAAAGAAAGAATAAAAAACAAAAATGAAACAGACTTATTTTGCACGAAACAAATGAATTTGATGACTAATAAGTTTTGAAACATTTAGAAGAAATCTGGGAAACAAACAAATGAAAAAGAGCTAAAGAAAACAATTCAAAGCTCATATGTTTTATGAAAAGGTATCAATAGCAGAAGAAGTCATAAAAAATTCAGGATTTGAAATCGTTTGAAGAAGTGTTTCTCGTAAAAAAACCTCAAATATAAGAGCTTCCGTATCTTCAGTTTACGACAAGAGAGCTTCAAAGTATAACTTGCATGCAACGATGATTATAATCAAATAATCAAACAAAGGAACCGGAATACAATTAGAGAAATGTTGACTATTTATGCAAAAGTAATTTTTTTTGTTAAATGGGAAGTAAAATTGTGATTGACTTTCAAAGTTTAGAAGAAGCGACTGTAAAAAATTATCTGGAACTATGTCTTGAATTCTGGGATAAATGAGAAGAACAAGATTCTCGAATGAAGACAAGATGCAGTAATCTACAGTTCTCATTTTCAGAAGACTTCTCCACTATAATTGGCAGATTATACCAGTAGAGCTAAATCTGTATGTACTATTTCACAACAACAAAGTACGAAAAACATATAGGCGTCAACTTCTTTTTCACTCTCCTCTCAACATTTCAAAATTCAGAAATGCTCATCTTCTTCTTGTGGAGAGCGTAAAGGGGATAATTGAATTGGTTTCACTCGGCGATTTGTTTGCCATTTTGATGGCGACGACGGCAAAGAAGAAGAGGAATAGAGGACGATGAAAAAAAGAAGAAGGGGAAAAAATGAAATGGGTATTAGTCCCACACGAACCAGAAACATATGTGAAACAACGGAGGCACGGCGCCAGGAAAAGGAATAAAAATGAAAGGAAAAGAAGAGGAAGATGTAGGACAAAATAGATGAAGAATCAGGGGAAAGAAACAAGTCACTACTCTTCAGGGAGTCAAGGGAAGAATGCTCTAATGTGTCGATGATAGTGTTTGGGTGCGCGACGATGCAGCGTGCTCATCAATCATTTTGTTTCGTTTCTCTGGGTGGCTTTCGAAACTCTTTTGTCACCATTTCGTTTTTAGTAAAGAGGACATAAAAAAGGAGATGAAGAGAGGGGATGAAGAGAGAAAGAAAGAGGATATGATATTCTGCATAATGGAGGAATTCGAGATGCCAATATGTTAATTGACTTTCGATGGGATATGTGTGTCACACTGGCAGAAAATGAGTGTTCGTTAAAAAGAAATAGCATAATATTAGGCAAATAGTTTGAATCTGCTTTTCTATTAGAAGAAATCATGCAATTATTTGTACGGTATAAGCCTTTGGTTGCTCTTTTGTTAGAGGAACATTTTTATTTACCGCGTTACTGTAACCCGATTAGATTTCGCTTGATTCGTTTCCGGTCAATTTGTCTGATTTCATGAACCCAAGAGTCACATGAGAGGGCATTTTTGCCGGTTTACGAACCGAAAACTTATCAGTTGGAAGCTTATTTTCTTATCAATTTGGGTTTAGCGCAGAAGACTGTGGTTATGTGTGTGGGAGGACGAGAAGGATCAAAAAACGGCAAAACAGACCAAAGAAACAACAACTGAGCTGGTTAACTTCAAAACGTTTAGAAACATAATAAGAGGATTCATGAAAACTGTAAACATGGACAATAAATGAGATCTACCACTTGAAAACACGGAATCTCAGAATTCTGGGAAAACTAAAGAGTTGGTTGGGATTATTTGTTCAAAATCAATATTCCAGGTGTCATCGTGCTCTTCTATTAGGGGTTGAACACACCCAAAAGATTATATCATTTTTCTTCCGCTCGATGTACGTCAACCACCTCTTCTCTCAAATTCCATTGACAAATTTGTCAAATGTCACAACAATAACTGTCACTGTCAAAATCTATGTGGGTGTTCTATTCCCGCTCGTCACTAAATTCCATATTTTTCGCTCTTATCACTGCTTCATTGAACTCTCTGCTTTGCGATAAGCGAGTAACAAACAGAAAAGGCGGCGCTTGAAATGATGCTCCAACCCAAAAAGAGCCGGAACAGAATCATGTGAATGGCCACAAGCAGGTAGTATATAAGAGAGAAGAGCTGGAATTTCAGATCATCAACTTCTTCTTTTTTTCTCATTCATTCCTCATACAACTATCTGATCTTTCAGAATGAAACTGAAATTAACAATTCTTCTGGCAATTGTTGGTGCAGCCGTTGCGGCTCCATCTGATCTCCGCCGTGGTCATCATCATCATCACCACCATCATCACAAAACAAAGGCTCCACGCACCACTAAAGGGACTACTACTTTGGCACCACCAACAACTACAGAATTACCAGTCGTTGTATCTTCAGAAGCACCAATCATTGCTTCATCTTCTGAGCCAATCATTCCGTCTGATGCTCCATCATCACTTGCTCCTCAGCCTTCTGATGAGCCAGTTTCCACTGAAGCACCTTCTGAAGCTCCAAGCTCTGTAGAACCATCGGAAGCATCTACACAAAGTCCAGTTGAACCATCAGAAGATCCATCACCGTCTAGTGAACCTGTTCAACCTTCTGAAGAGCCTTCAGAACCATCATCTTCAGCTCCAGTCAATCCATCTGATGAGCCTTCACCTTCTAGTGAACCTGTTCAACCTTCTGTAGAGCCTTCAGAACCATCATCTTCAGCTCCAGTAGATCCCTCTGATGAGCCTACACCTTCTAGTGAACCTGTTCAACCATCTGAAGAACCATCTGAGCCATCATCTTCTGCTCCAGTCGAGCCATCAGAAGAGCCACAACCAACAAATCAACCGGAACCTTCTGAAGAGCCTGTTGAACCATCAGAGCAACCAGTGGATCCATCTGCAGAACCTGTGGAGCCTTCTGACAAACCATCTCCATCTGAAGAACCAGTTCAGCCTACTGAGAATCCCATTGAACCATCTGATGAGCCTATTTCCTCTAATCAACCTGTCCAACCTTCAGAAGAACCAGTTGAGCCATCTGATAAACCCGACCCATCTGCGGAGCCAGTAGAACCTTCAGAAGAACCATCACCATCTGATGAGCCAATTCAACCTTCGGAAGAACCAGTACAACCATCCGGGGAGCCATCTCCTCAACCCGTCGAACCATCAGACAAACCAGTGGATCCTTCTGATGAGCCTTCTCCATCTGATGAACCTGTTCAACCATCAGATGAGCCACTAGATCCATCAGATAAGCCTTCTCCTTCCGATGAGCCGCAACCATCAGGAGCACCTGAACCATCTGATGAACCATCTCCATCAAGTGAACCAGTTCAACCATCTGAAGAACCTCAACCATCTGGACCACCATCACCAGGACCAGTTGATCCATCCGATGAACCTTCTCCATCTGAACCTCCAAGCCCACCAGTTCCTTCCGATGAGCCACAACCATCCGCTCCACCAAGTCCACCAGGACCACCAGGACCTCCAACTCGCCACCCTCATCCTCATCATACTCATCCACCACCACCTCCAACTCGTCGTCCTGGCCCACCAACCCGTGGTCCACCACCACCTCCACCACCAACTCGCCGTCCAGGACCTCCAGGACCCCCAACTCGTCCACCAGGTCCTCCTCCACCACCCACCAGACGTCCAGGACCACCGGGACCACCTCATCATCATGGACACGGCCATCACCATGGACACCATCATGGACATGGACCAGTTGCAGTCGAATCACAATAAATTTTAATACTGATAAAGTGTTGTGAATATTGTAAATATTGTAATATTCTGTACAAACCAGAGTATTTATTTGGAATAAATCAGCTTCTTCTGAAGATGTTATTGTCGAGGAATCGGAAAAAAGAGGGACAAAAAGGAACAAAACTCAAAAATTAGACCCCTGAAAGAAATGACACACTTGTCTTGGGAAATTGAATGTTGCATCCCAATGAATAAATGTTGCTGATATTTTTTTGGGAAGGTCTCGACTGAATATGGAAAAAAAAGGGAAGACAAAACATGTTGCTTTCTAAATTAGGCACACTTGCATTATTCTAAAAAAAAGAAGTTCTGTAGAATAATCATACAAGGTTGATTATCTGAAACTCAAATATATAAAATCTTTACCGAAAAATACCAGGGAACTGGAAAATTATCTGAACAATTAGTCATTCAAGTTTATACCAGATTAACCAACATTACCTGCTCTCCTGACTGTCACAAGAGACAACAGTTACGTAGGTTTACGAATCGGAAACTTATCAGTGAAAACTTCTTTCTTATCAATTGAACTGGGCGCAAAATGTAAGTAGGTGTGGGTGGACACAAAAAGTGACCGAAAAGAAAATGGAGGAGCAAAAACAGAGAAACAGTCTGGATACTTGGTTATCCAGTAGCAAACCTAACAGAGAATGATCAGAGAAAATCAGAAAATTCAACAAACCGAGAACTGCTGTTACAAGGGTACAACTCACAGGTCCTTCTTGGGTAGATCCGTTCAGGATGAGCGTTGTATTACAGGTCCTTAGGAAACCATAACTACTTCGTTTGTGGACTAACGGACCATCAATTTTAGTCACAAACGGAGCGAATACGGCTTTGTGCTTCTATTTTTGTTCCTAGAAGTTAGTAACTTCATCTCATCTCTTCATATTTTTCTTACAATGTTAGAACTAGACTCCAAAAGTACAAGAAACAAATAACATGGTAGAGACGCCCTCCAGCTTTGATCATGAAACACCCTGATTATTGGAAAAAGTCCCAAACTTGAGAAGAGGTGATGTCAACCACTTCTTCTCCCGAATTCCATTAACACAACTCTCCATTGTCAAAACAATGATTGTCATTGACAAACTATCAAAACCTATGTGGGTGTTCTCCTCTTCCTGCTCGTCACTAAATTCCACCTTATCATTCAACTTTTTGACCGATTGTCTTCCCGATAAGCAAGTAACAAACAAAAAAGGCGGAGCTTGAAATGATGCTCCCACTCACAATGAGCCGGAAGATGGTCATGTGAATAAACAAAAACAACCAGTATATAAGAAAGAAGAGCTGGAATTTCAAATCATCAGCTTCTTCTCTTTCTTCTTGTTATTTCTCATACAATTCTCTCGTTCTTTCAGAATGAAACTGAGCATTGCAATTCTTCTTGCCTTAGTTGGGGCTGCTGTGGCTGCTCCACCAGGACACCATCATCATCACAAAACCAAATCCCCTCATCCACATCGAGCAACCACATTTGCCCCAATCACTGACTCTCCAATCATTGGATCTTCTGCTGAACCAAATATTCCATCGGATGCTCCACAATCTTCTGATGAACCATCAGGACCACCTTCTTCTGCTCCAAAATCCAAAGCAGAAGTAGAACCATCTGAAGTACCAGAGCCATCTGATGAGCCTCAACCATCTGGACCACCTGCACCATCAGATGAACCATCTCCATCAAGTGAACCAGTTCAACCATCTGAGGAACCTTCCCCATCTGGACCACCAAGTTCTCCAGTTCCTTCAGAAGATCCACAACCTTCTGGATTACCATCAGTAGCTCCATCTGATGAACCATCTCCTAGTTCACCAGTTCCTTCCGATGAGCCACAACCATCCGGCCCACCAGGACCTCCAACTCGCCACCCTCATCCTCATCACACTCATCCACCACCACCAACCCGTCCACCAGGACCACCATCTAAACCACCACATCATCGTGGACATGGACATGAAGAAGTTCAATTGTAAATCATATTCTTCGAATTTTTCTGTATAAAAATTGTGTAAAGTTTGTACAAAAATAAATTGTTCCGGAATAGAATTTTTTGTTTCATTTTGTTCAAGTCTAGAAAACAGTATTTATTGTGCAATTGAACTTGTCGAAAATGAAGTTTCAAAAAAATATTGCTAGTACGTGAGTATTTCCAAGAGTTTCGTTCGTTGTGGCTGGATATCTTTGAAAAAACTATGAATGAAAGAGGGATATTCAATCATGTTCAGACTGCAAAAACAGTAAGTTGGAATTGGTTTCAATTGAATATGCTATATTTTTGAGAAATAAAATTGATACGACTTTGATTCGGACCATTTATTATTTACTTTTGGTTTCATGAACTCTGAGAAAACACTTTTTGTCACTCATTCAGTTACGGAGATGAGAATATCAAATGCTTTGTGTTGTCGTTTCAATACAGCAGTTCGAAAAACTTTTTTTGCCGAGTATCTCTTATCGGTATTTTGTACATTTGGAAAGATTAACCAAAGCGATGACAAATGTTTTTGAGTAATTGACTCGATTCTTCAGAACAACTCTCTTGATTTCTAGAGTTTTCTTCTGCAGGAATCTTTCCTTATTACTGTACGCGTTTGCATTGAAGTAACATGATAGTTTTAAAGTAGGTTTACAAATCGGAAGCTTATCACTTGCAATCTATTCTCTTATCAATTTGAACTGGACACGAAGTGTGAGTGGGTGTGCATGATCCGAAAGAAAGACCAAAGTTTGAAAGGGTTGATGGATAATTACATGTCAATGGAATAATTTAAGGGAACACTGGAACATATTTCAATGTAAAGAAAAAAAAAGATGACTGACGTCAGTTGAACTGTTTTGGAAAAGATACAAAGCTCAATCTTGAAGCGACTTTTGAGATTTTTTGAAAAGAATCCCACTTATTCTACTGAATCAAAAGTATATGAAAACTTAACACTTTTTGGAGGCTTTCCTCCGTTGACTTCGTAATTCTATTCTTCAAAATCAGAAAATATGAGATAACATTTTTTAAAGCAAGAGCCTTTCTTGATCCCAAACGGTTGTGGTTGTATAGTTTCTGCACCTTTTTAGCAACTCGAAATCTACTATCTTATTTTCTGACGAATTCTGCTTTTAGCGTATTTTTTCAGTCGAAATTGTCGCATTGGATAGCAGTTTTTGCCAGAGACGCATAATAAAACTAGGAAAACACGAGTAGTTTACCACACGTTCTTCACGTCATCCATCTATTCACAAAAATTCATTAGCATAATTGTCAGACTGTCATTGACAATCACAAAACCTATGTGGGTGTTATTCACTATCCTGCTCGTCACTAAATTCCACCTTATCATTCAACTTTTTGACCGATTGTCTTCCCGATAAGCAAGTAACAAACAAAAAAGGCGGAGTTTGAAATGATGCTCCCACTCACAATGAGCCGGAAGACGGTCATGTGAATAAACAGAAACCACCAGTATATAAGAAAGAAGAGCTGTAATTTTAAATCATCAACTTCTTCTCTTTCCTCTCATTCATTTCTCATACAATCCTCTCATTCTTTCAGAATGAAACTGAGCATTGCAATTCTTCTTGCCTTAGTTGGGGCTGCTGTGGCTGCTCCACCAGGACACCATCATCATCACAAAACCAAATCCCCTCATCCACATCGAGCAACCACATTTGCCCCAATCACTGACTCTCCAATCATTGGATCTTCTGCTGAACCAAATATTCCATCGGATGCTCCACAATCTTCTGATGAACCATCAGGACCACCTTCTTCTGCTCCAAAATCCAAAGCAGAAGTAGAACCATCTGAAGTACCAGAGCCATCTGATGAGCCTCAACCATCTGGACCACCTGGACCTTCAGATGAACCATCTCCCTCAAGTGAACCAGTTCAACCATCTGAGGAACCTCAACCATCTGGACCACCAAGTTCTCCAGTTCCTTCAGAAGATCCACAACCTTCTGGATCACCATCAGTAGCTCCATCTGATGAACCATCTCCAAGTTCTCCAGTTCCTTCTGATGAGCCACAACCATCCGGTCCACCAAGTCCTCCAGGACCACCAGGACCTCCAACTCGCCACCCTCATCATCATCACACTCATCCACCTCCACCAACTCGTCGTCCAGGACCTCCAGGACCACCTACCCGCCCACCAGGACCACCATCCAAACCACCACATCATCATGGACATGGACATGAAGGAATTCAATTGTAAATAAGTTTTTTGATTGTAAATGTTGTGTATACATATTGAAAAAGTTGTAAAAATTGTACAAAAATAAAAGAGTTTTAATGGAGATTTTTTATGTTCCAACTTGTTTTTGAGCCAGAACAAAGGCTGCAATAAAATGAAAGAGAAGGAGGAAGAGAGATAAAAAGTGATCAGATCAAAAACACATTTTCCGAAATTTGTTCATGAACGATTCACAGCTTTTTGATGGCAAATGATGAAAGATCAGAAATGAGAAAATGAGGGTGAAGTAAATGAACGAAGATTGAAACCAAATCATCTAAGTGTTTGAACTGTTTTGTAGGTAGCCATCGCTACTTTTTACTAGTCCAAGTCAAATAAGATTTCCCTTTGAAGTACAAAGCTAACATGTATAGAACTTTTATGCTGGATCCTCGAGCTACAGTACCCTTCATGAACTCCAAGAAAAAACAAGATCTAGATCCAGAATAAAAGAGGATATCCCGATGAATAATTGATAAAATCAAAGAAAACTTAGAAAAAAATCCGAAAGAAAAACAGATAGATGTTGTCTCTGAATCGTTTAGATTCAACAAGAAATCAAATAAAAAAAGAGACGGAGAGGCCAAGTGTCGTAAAGTTTGGGGAGCAGAAATGAATGAGTTTGTTCGTCCTGAGGATGGAAAGACGAGATATCTCTGCGTCTCTTCTTCTTACACACTATTCCGATGCCAGAACCAATTGTCATCACGTTCGAAAGTGAAGAAAAATGAAGAAAAGAAACATTTCTGGAGAGAGAGAAAAGGGGAGAAACATGACGTGATCAACAACAATTTTGAAAAATGTTGAATTTTGTTATTTCTTATCATTTCAGTTCGATTGGATACACGAATTTCTTCACGAATGGATGCTTTTGTAAGGGGGTTTGACTCTATTAGAAGAGCATAAAAATGACGGGGAATCCTTTTTTGAGAGCAAATTGACCTCTATTATAGAAGCATCTAAGTGATATTTCAGGCGAAAACCCGTCTCGAAGCAATTTTCAATGGAAAGAAAGTGCCACCAGCGGATCTTGTTGAGACTTTCGATTACATTGTTACGGTCAAAAAAGAGGAAGGAGTAAGTGAAAACACTCTATGAAATCGAATTTAAAAATTACTTCAGCTTGGTCTGGATTTAAAAAATTTGATGATTATCAATATGACTTTCAATAGTCCTTGTAATGTAGGTTCCAAAAAACAACCGTAATCCTATCATACGTTTTTCAGGGTCAAGTCAAGGTGGGAGATGTGCTACTCTGTCTAAATGGAACACAAGTCACTGGACAGGATAAAGTGGCAAAGTAATCTGAATACTTATCTTCGTCCCAATTTCATTTGATTTCAGATTAATTCAAACAATATTCAATGGACAATTAACTACTAAGGTGTGATAAATTCCCTTTGCTCTCTCTTAATAACTCTTTTTTTCCAGATGACAGTCAAAGTGATGCGTTTCAAACGACATATAAGCCGTCCGGCAACATTTCCACCAATTTCGAAACGCGAAGGATTTACAACAGATACTCTTGTTCTCTATAATTTGAAAGGATATTTACACTTGGGATTGGATATCAAAGAATTGGAGGGAAAGGTTTCAAATATTAGAACAGATTGATATTGTAGTTGAGAAATGTTTCAGCTGATCGTTTGTGATTTCACGGAGAATTCGTTGGCAGATATCACTTTCAGTTTGGGAGAAGCAATTCTGGATATAGATGGAGAGAAGATTACCACGTGTACATCGGTGAGTATTCTGAATGCATTATGAACTCTAGATGTTAACAAAACGAACATCTCACAAGCATATTTTAGTTCAACGATCGTCTCCGAAAATCTCTGGAAATCCGGAACTTTTGCCTAATAACTGTCGAAATTCCATCAACTGATCCACTGAAAAACCTCCTTCGAAATCAAATAACAAAAGCGACGAAAGACGGTCCGAAGTCGAATAAACTACCACAAGATGCAGCTACATATGCGACCGAAGGGATTACTGTATTCAAAACTTGCTCTAATAATCCATTGAAATCGATTTGGTTGGGAGATAAGTCAGTTCTTTTTTCAAGTAAAGCATGTTATAAATGATTTAATTTCAGACACAACAAGACAAGTGAAAGTGCGAATCGTCTGAAAATGGATGAAAAAGTCAAAGAGACCGATGTGCCGACTGGATGGAATTCTCGACTTTTTGTTAGGGTTAGAAGATGTCTTCTGATGACTATTCTTTGATATTCTTTATTTTTCAGCTCCCTCCAATGAAAACTGTCGAATCGGAAGCTCTTCCTCAATGAAACTCTTTTTTCAGTGGCACTTGATTGAGATCTCTGAATACAATAATTTATTGAAATTTACAAAATATACAGAGTAAGAAGTAAACATGGCAAGCTCAATTTACATAAATACATCAATTTACAAATTGAAATCCTTGAAAATTCAAAATGATTTAGAAATTGAATGGTGGTGGAGATCCAGATCCTTCTGGGCCATCAGAAGATGCAACTCCTGGAGGTCCGCCGGATGGTCTTGGTGGCTGTCCGGATGGGTGGAAGAATACTGGTGGCTCTCCACTAGGTGGCTGTCCGGATGGTCGTGGTGGCCCTCCTGATGATTGGAAATCCGATGATTCGGATGGTGCTGGTGATTCTCCACTTGGAGCTACTTCTGGAGCTTCAGAGGCTTTTGGCCTTCCGAAAATCCATTGGAAGAAAGATGATGGAGCTTCAGAAGGAATTGGAAGTTCTGATGGTTTTGGTGGTTGTCTGGATGGATGGAAGAATACTGGTGGTTCTTCACTTGATGGCTGTACAGATGGTGGAGCACCTGATGCATCAAATCCGGATGGAGGTCCGGATGGTTCTCCAGTTTCCGAAACAAACGAGGAATCAGAAGGAGTTTGAGTTGGTGGTGGTGGTCTGGATGGACGTCTTGGAAGTCTTGTTGGTTCTCTGGAAGAGTCAAGGTTCAGACCTTCGGATGATGGAGAATCAGTTGAATCAAAAGATCCTGGGGCTCCTGAAGATTTTGGTGGCTGTCCGGATAGTGGGGCACCTGATGGTTCGAATCCTGATGGAGGACCGGATGGCTCTCCAGTTTCTGAGATGAATGAAGAATCAGTAGTTTCGGAAACGCCAGATAATGGGGATCTCGATGGAAATGGAAGTCTGGTAGGACGTGGTCCTCTAGATGGATGAGGATGTGGTGGATGAGGTGGTCCTGAAGGTGGAGCTACGGATGATGGAGAATCGGATGAATCAAATTGTCCTGGAGCACCAGATGATGGTTGTTCGGAAGGTTGGAATGCTTCTGGAGGAGGACTGCCAGATCCTTCTGGAAGATCTGAAGGATAAGCTCCAGGTGGTCCGGAAGTCTTTGGAGGATCTGACGGATCAATTGCATAGGCGGTGAAGACCAAGACCAGCACTCCGAGAACTTTTTGATTCATTCTGAAAATGAAGAGATGAAAAAAGGAAATAAAAAAGAATAGAAAAGTTAAGAAGTAAGAAAAGAAGAACTGATTGAAATCTGAATGATTATCCTGTAATTTCCCTAACTTTTATACGAGTTCCTCTCAATGTGGTCACTTGACACTGCTCCCTAATATTGAGGATCCACCCACAATATCAAAGTTCTTCAACACTTCCATTTCTTATCAGTGGTTAACAAAACACTTTCAGACGACTGTTTTTCAACTGATAACACTGTTTCAAGCGTAAATTTGATGTCATAGTTGGGACTTCCCCCCTAAGCTTCCTGCTGAAAGTGCTGCTTTTCATGTGGTCTTCATCAATAAATTAACTTTTGAGTCAACAATTTATCGTCATGCACTTTTTTACAAATAATAATAACACATATGTTTGTGTGCTCATAGACCGTTTTTGTAAATATTTGTTGGAGGTTTTATTCTATTTTCAGATTATGATTCATTGTGGTAAGTTGCAAATTAGAAGTCCACAAATTGCTTTTTTTAAAAGATTCTCAATTTTTTCACTATTCTTTTCAGATTGAGTTATTATTTTCAAATTTTCAAATACATTTGTATCAAATCGATTTATTTCAAAAGTGTTTTGGAATTTTTCAAAATCTGAAAAGGACATTCACGGTAATAATAAGAAAGAGAAATTCCATGAAATTTGACTCACATAGAGTTAGTTAGGATGTCATTCATATTCATATTAGTGGAAAATCCAGACTATTATCTTCAGAAGGCATTGGGAACTCCAAAAAGACAATCACTCAATTCAATTACCACATGGATTTGACCCGGGTATCTAACAGATCACCAAAACCTGCCGATCTACGCTACTACGCGACCGGGAAAGCGTGTGGTTTAAAATGTTTAAAAATAATGATTATTAACAATGGAACGAATGTTGCAGTAATGAAGATGAAAAAAACAAATTCATTGCCATCAAAATCTCTTATCCAGCATTCCTGACAACATTCTGGACATTCCGTGCAACAACCCTCAGAATAAAGGATATTGCAACTTTTTAAGCTGACCTAAAATAATTCAAAATATTTTTTTTCCTGAAAAACGAGTGGAACTTACATATTTGTAGACGAAAGTATTATTATGATAATTGTTCTTTAAATTCGAACATATTCTAAATTTCTCCGATGTTTCTTCATTGGGAGGATCAGCATACACTCGAACTAAACTAACGCAAGTTTTCTCTACATTTCCATGATTTCTGAGGAATCGAAATTGAACTTTTCTAATTGTGGAGTTAATAGAATTCAATGATAGATTACAGAACTGTTCTTGTCCTATTCCATATGGTTCATATTCACAGTTTTTGGCGATTGTTTTCCATTTGTCACAGTAGTAATCAAGGCAAGCCTGAAAACAATCATTCAATTATTACAGGAAAGGGATCCTAACAAGGGAACCTCAACACCTTGTAATTCTGGAATTGGCTACAAATGGTACCATAGCTTTATACCAGTCTAAATATATACCCCAAAAATTTTTGGAATCCGCTGGCCACTTTCAGCCGAGTTATGACGCTTGAAAGTTTTAGTACTGGAACCCGTTGATTTACCATAGGAAGAGAGATTTCCGGCAGCTCGACACGAGAAAAAAAGACCGCACTCGTAAGGCCCACTTTTCCTTGTTGATTACAACGGTTCGATGGTTCAGTGGTTGTGGCTTCGACTGGTGTGCGCAAGGTCTGGGGATCGATTCCCTAGCATAGTTTTTGTTTTTGTTTTTTTTTGTTGGGTTTCTCAATCTCGCCAAAAAACTGATTTATAATTTTGAAGGTAGTTCTGAGCTACATTTTTTGTTTTCGCTAAGCAAAATCACAACAAAAGAGTTTCGAGAAAATTCGGTTTATTTGTAATGTCTCGAAGCTGGAAGGCTTCTGGTGATCAATATTCAGGTCCCAATTTCTCAAATTATGATCTGAAAACTCTCTAGAAACATCAAATAACGACCTCAGTATTCTTTCTGTAACCCTAGAGAGGTTTAGGACACTCCAAACAGACATCGTCGTCTGACAACATTTCCAGAAAGCCTTTGTACGGGCCTTTTCTTCGACTCGTTAGCGGTCTAAAACTATGAAAAATTCATTAAAACAATGTCATAAACATTCTGATTCTTTGGTAACACTTTTGAGAAAAAAATTTCGAAAAAATTTTTTTTTGAAAAATTTTGCATCAATTTTTTCGAAATTTCAGGCAAAAATTTTTTTTCTTTAAAACTCCAGAAACATGTTTGTTAAACTGCTAAAACACCCTTTTCAACAGAAAACACTTCGAAAAAAGCCTGGGAGGTCGCAAAAAGCCCTCCGAAAATCGGAGTTTTCAAGCCAAAATCAACTGATTCTGACTTCCAGGCGTCATAACTCGGCTCAACGTGATCAGCGGATCCTAAAATTTTTTTTGGTATCTATCTAGACTGGTATAAACCTCTCATGAAGTTTACAGCCAATTCCAGAATTACAAGGTGTTGAGGTTCCCTTGTAAGGGATTACTCACCACAACATCATAGATCTTTGGTGCCTCATCTGGAATTGTACCATTCCATTTCGAGTGTTGATAGGATATAGCAGTGAGGTTGACATATTTGGCTAGATTTACAGTGAGAACGGGATTCTTTTCATACGTACACCATGCTCTGTCTGCTGGTGGATCAGGACGATCAAGCAATACGAGGTTACTTTGATCATATCCAAATGTTGGATTCAGATTGGAACTTGAAGATTTTGTTTTATCAAGAACAGCCCCGAGCATGTAACTGGCTACATTTAGACGAGTGAATGAAGTGTTTAGTTGGTTAACTTGGGGTTTTATGGCTAACCGAACCGAAGAATGAATTGGGATAGTAGGTTTCGGTGTATTGTCTGCTAACTCCACTGGTTTGAATTCAACTTCTCTCAATACTTCGTTCAAAACATCTTCCATTTTCTTCACTTCTTTCTTCTGTGACTCTGTTTCTGATTGATTTTTCGAATCGATAATCTCTTTTCCGCTCACTTGTTTTTGAAATTTATCGAATTGGGCTTGAAGAGTCGTTATCTGAAATTGGAGATTTTAGTCATTAAAATTGAAAAATGTGTTTACCACTGTATGAGTTTCTTGAGATTGAGAAGAAATTCGATATGTATTGATGAGAATTAGCAAAAGAATGATGAAGAACAATGCTTCTAAAACCATGTAGTCACGAAGTTTATGTTTCAGATATTGCCGCCTAAAAATAAATGACTAATTAAAAAATAATAAGGTGATATTATTGAATCTCTCACCAAACATGTTTTTCCACAGCCGGTTCTTGAACTGAAAATGATTCTCTTTTTCGTTTACTGTTGGAATCCGAAGAAACATCCAAACCATGTGCGGATTCAATATCCCTATGAAGCTGTCTATCTTCGTTCATTTCACTTTTAGTACATGGCAAGCGTATGGATCTGAACAGCAAGACATTGCATTTTTATATAAGAAAAGCTCAGAACTCGCAAAAGCAAAATAATCATTGTACATAACTAGGAGGTCCCAGTAACACGGAAAAGAGGATGCTTGCTTTTGCTCTCTAAGTCTCTCCCATCTGTATACTCTATCAATCACGTGTTTCATTCGAAGGAAACCTCATTGCAAGGAGGTCCCACTATGCGTATTCAGTCTGGTGGAGAGATGAGTAGACAAGATACTCGGATGACTATCAGTCTATTGAAGAACGCAAAACAGAACATACAACTACCGACTGCGGTCCTCCTAGCAAAGAATTCTATTGCAACCCCAATTTATCTGAATATTTGCATGACAAAACAGTTTATATCAATAACTTTTCGAGAATTGCCGAGTTCAATAAGAATTATCATTGAAAGCCAAAGTAAAGAACAGGAAAGACCACACAATTAGATTCAAGTGGAGCCAGTTAGAATGGAACGGAGACCTTGAGAAAGCCAGAATATTAGGCAAATGATGCCTAGGTGTCTAAAACTGTGTAAAACACATAGACGTTCTCAAAAGTCTATAATTAAAACACATGAAAGAACCGTAAAAATGGAACAAGTGAAAAAATGAGATACAACTCCGCACACATTTAAAATAAACTACTCAGTTTTGAGTAGATTTGCATGATTATTTTATGGAGATAATAAGAGATGATGCATAAAATGGCAATTAAACACAGAAGCCATAACGGAGTAAGTCCAAGTATCACAGCACTATCCATTTTGTTCCACTCTTTTATTGAACATTCTTGGCAACATTCAGGACATTCGTCACAACATCCCTTCGAATACAAAAGTGTGCAATTTTTGAAATCCCACTGAAAAGTATTCTAATAGGAAACAAACTTCTATTCACAATTCACTTACGTAGTTGTATGTTAGGTAATTGTGATGATAGTCATTCTTCAATTCTGAACATTCTTTCGCATCTTTCACTGATCTCTCTTTTTCTTTTGGAGCTTCAACGGAATCAGTGTATACTCTCACCAAAGAAACACAAGTTCTTTCACTGTTTCCGTGGTTTCTACGGAAATGAAACTGCACTTTTCCAATTGTGGTGTTGATGGAATTTGTTGGAACAACGCAGTATTGTTCTCGTTTTCCTACTTCATTTTTAAATTGTTTGTACTCGCAATTCAAAACAAGAGGCTTCAATTTTTCACAGGAATAGTCCAAGCATGCCTGAAAACAGATTCAGTTTTAAGACGATCAGATGAGAAAACTTACAAGAACATCGTATGTTTCCGGCATATCGTCCAGGGAAGTTCCATCCGAATGTTGATAAGAAACTGCGGTTGGTTTAACATACTTGGCTAGGTTCACAGTAAGAATTGGCTCTTTCTCATAAGTACACCATGCTTTGTTTGCTGGTGGCTCAGGACGATCAACTAATACCATACTACTTTGATCGTATCCAAAGAATGGATTGAGATTTGAACTGGAAGAACGAGAGGTATCGATTGTGGCGCCATCGATAAAACTGGCTGCATTGAATTTAGTGAGAGTGTTTTCTTTTACGAAGCTTTGAACATTTGGAGGAGTAGAAGCAGACTTCGAATGATCAGTTTCTGTTAAAACATTTAGTTTCTCGATATTTTCAGCCACAATGACAGGTTTCACTTCGACTTCTTTCAATACTTGAATCAACATTTCTTCGATTTTCTTATTATCTGTTTCAGTTTTAGTTTTCAAGCCACTGAAATCTTTTCCAAGAACATTTTTTTGAAAAGTGATGAATTCATCTTGAAGATTTCTAATCTGAATATGAACGAATGAGATGCATTATCAGAATTATGACTACCATAAACTGAGTTTCTTCATTTCGAGAGTCGAGACGAATATAGGTCACAAAAATACCAAACAGGGTCAGCATTAACAAACCCTCTATAACCAAATGATCGCGAATTCTACTTTCCCACCGTTCGTACCTAAAAAATAGTTGATGAGGCTTGTGAAACAATTTCACATCTAGCATTAAATCTTACAAATAATGTTGTCAGTAGCCAGGGAAAATATAGAGAAAGCTGCTCAGTTACAGATTTTGAATTATGCATTCTCACTTACCAAACACATTTTTTCTTCTCGTTTTGTAGAGTGAATCGATGTTTTCCGATGGTGAACTGTGATCCGGAAACGGTTTCTGACCCGTACGCCGATTCGACATCCGTTTCAGATGTTTTAGCTTCATCCATTCCAAACACTTCAGTAAATTTTCAAATAAACCCAGAATAAAATGTAGAACTACTCTAGAAAAAAATATTTTGACTCAAAACAAAATCGATAAAAATAAAAGGCAGGGATTTAAGAATGAGACAAACTCGACGCAGAGGGTATGTTGCGAACTGCAGTGCTCCTAATTGCAAAGGACCCTCCACCAAGGAGCGTATTTGCATATTTCTCTCTTCCTCTCTTCTCTCCTTTATTCTTTGCAACACATCTTCTGCAGAGAGAGAGCTCTGTAGTCAGATTAATTGAGGCATCACAAAAGTACTAGGAGACCCTGGGCAGATAAAACATCGAAAAAGTGTATCAGAATTCTCAAAATGTGTAAATTTGATAACAGACTGATTCCGAATTTAAAAACTTTCGCAAAATGTTTGAGCTCTTTGACATCCATTTTCTTGTTTCACTTTTTGAGACGAAATATAATCTGTAGCTTAAAACGAATATAATAGATGGAACGAGTGTAATATTAGATGTGTATGTAAAAATGAAAAGATATATTAGTTGAAAACACATTGAAAACTTCAAAAAATTCTCAATTTTTATTACAGAATTCAATACGTTTCTATAAGATATAAGAAAACCACTTAAGACGGTGCTACCCATTCGTAATAATTTTTCGATAAGACAAACAATACCTATCAGAATCAAAATTAATATTGGAAGAGAAAATATTATCAGAGGGGTGGTAAAATCTCTATCGAAATCTTTTATCCAGCATTCCTGACAACATTCTGGGCAGTCCGTGCAACAACCCACATGATAAAGGATATTGCAACTTTTAAAGTCGAGCTGAAATGAATAATAATTGTGTTTTTTTTTTCAAAAAGAAACGAAAAAAAACTTACATAGTTATAGAAGAAAGAACTATTATGATAATTATTCTTCAAATTTGAACATTTAGCAGATTTCACCAATGTTTCTTCTTCGGGCTTTTTCGCTTCATGAGAATCAGCATACACTCGAACTAAACTAACGCATGTTTTCTCAGTATTTCCATGATTTCTGAGGAATCGAAATTGAACTTTTCCATCTGGCGAGCTCATTGAATTCTAAATCAATTACATACTTGTACTTGTCCTATTACATCAGGCTCATATTCATGAATTGTCGTGATCATATAGTGATTGTCGTTCAATAATCCTCTCAGGCCTAGGAAGGGTCAATAACTTATCCCCCCCATTACATTTGTTTCTGAGATGATGCTCGCGACTGTCTCAGA
>GL379878.1:308267-335530 GCA_000143925.2 Caenorhabditis brenneri | reverse complement strand
CTAGAATGCTTTAGGAACGGTCGAAAATGAAAAACAAAAAGTTCAAAAAAGTTTACGTGAAGTGGGGACCGAACCCACATTCTCTTGCACATTATCCGCGCCCACTGCCGCTGCGCCGCACCCTCAGTTGGAGCTCATAGTAATGCTCACAGAAAAATATTGCCGATTTTTATTTCAGAAATGGATTCAGCAGGGTCGAATTAGTCTACACACAAGTTTGTGGAAGGTTCTTAAGCTGCTCCCCCAAGTACTTCCCTTGTCAGTGATTCTGAGAACTGTGTTCTCTATTTCTTCAAAGAAGAATCATCAGATTGCTTTCAGATTCATCATTTTCGGACCCTCTCCGAATGATCTCTAAACTTTTACATCATATTTTTCTTTTTTTTTTTGTTTTCTAAAAATTAAAATTAGTTTTTATTTCCAATGAATTGCCAGAAATAGAGACCCCCTTCTTGTTGTTACTTACTAGTTTTGAATACTAAATTGAAAAGTTCAAATTGCGTGAAATCGAGTTTCTTCTTCCGCCCTCGCACAAAAAATGAATGGAACAGGAAGAAAAATGACAATTTGGGATATACCCGGATGTTTGAGACTTTTCGAAATATTCGTGTAAAATTCACTTCTATTTTCTGCAAGTGAAGAGGGATCGTAGGGGTCATTTACTAGAAATAAAACGTCATTAAAAGTTGAGAAATGGCATTGAGAGCAAGTTGAGTTGTCCCCGTTTAAATAAACTCTTCTTTTTTTTCTGTCTTTTAGAAATCAACTGACCCTTAGTTTTTGGAACGATGATTAAGAGGGACCACAATGATATCATTGAATCATTTTCTCTTGTTTTTTGTAGATTGAAATCGAATAATACGGAAGAAAACTTGCAAGAATATGACATCAATGAGGACACAAAATGAAACATTTTGTAGTTGTAATGAGTGAAGAAAAAGAAAGAGTTGGAAACAATTAAAATAGGTCTAGGGATGAATGGGAAATGAATATATAAATAATGAGTAATGTATCAAAAACCAGTAGGTCTAGCTTTATTTCTAGCCTTACTATTTCTGGAAACTCAGGGATCAATTTCGAAAAAAAATTGAATAGTCTCAGCATTCCGTTGATTTAGGATTGCTCTGGTTGAGGGATCGAGATCCAAAGAAGACGCAGAGAGTCACATTGTCTAGGTGTCTGTGTCTCTATTCCAATCCTCTCCCAATCTTGGGTTTGAATGTTTCATTGCTATTTAGTTCAATAGAGCAAAGAATGAGATTTTCATATAACCTACAAATACTCTTTAAAAATCCGGCTTGATGTTTGGAAATCATTAGAAACTTTCAAATATCTTCAAAATTCCCAACAAGAAACAACAGGAACTTTATTCTCACAAGTCAATTAAAACAAGTTTTCAGACATGTTCAAACTGACTTTTCCTCATTTAAATACCGTTTTTCAAATCCCGCCATTTCAAATCTGTCAAACATTTCATGCAAAAGTTTTCTCTCCGAAACTTTTGAAAAATCAAAGTTCCCGAAGAGTTCGAGCCTACAAATCCTTCCTGAAAACGAAGGACTCTTTGTAGTTTGTTTCTTGTTTATTTTTGAATGAAGAAACAGAAAAAGATTGGAGAGAAATAAGTGAAATTGAATCAGACTGATCGCAGGTTCAGCTGTAAAATTGAGAGAGGCACTTTTTTCTTTTCTTCTATTTTCAGATATTTTGAATAGAGACGTCAAATGATCTGGAGCATTTTATCGGTCTACGAGTCCTTGTTTCCTATTGAATTCTCACCTGTTTCAATCATAAAATAGTATTTCTCTTCTTGATCTATTCAGTTCTTTGACCAATTCAAACGAAAACGAAAAGATGACGTCGTTACGGGAAGAAAACTAAAAAAGGATGGAAGAGAGAAAAAGGGAAAATCACATTTCGGAACACAAAAACTAGGTAAAAATAACAAATAAAAGCGTCTAGATTTCTCTGAAATAAAAACGTTTTCATTCTAAGGAGAGCTTTTTTTGATGATGATGAGGAAATATTTGTTTGTTTGCAAATCAAAAAGAAATGTGAGAGAATGAAAGTACTGGTTGTTACCTGAAATAAATTAGAACGGGGAAATAATTAGACGTGACGTGGAAGAGGTCAGAAGATGTTGTGTTCCTGATGACGTGGCACTAGACGAGAATTTTATTACTTCAGAATTCAGGATTCATGATGTTGACGTCGAAAGAAGAAGAAGATGAAGAAGAGGGAGAGAATGAACAGGTGGAAACTTTAAGAGTTTGTATTGCATATGCAGATTGCTGAACTCTGAGTACGGAATGGATGAGGGTTACGATGATTCTTGTGGTTTCTTGAAATGTCGACTACTGTGCAGGTGAAGATTTTTTTTGTTTTGAAACATCCTAGGAAGAAACTCCCGACGGGATATGATATCATAAACATGATCCAAAACACTATGGTAGGAGTTTCATAGACTTCAATTGGGATCTTCCTATGGAGAATACTTTCAAGGTTGAGTGCACATGAGGGTATCCGATTACTAAATCTGTTGCAACGTTTGATTATTTCAGAACTTACCAACGTCAAAGAATCTACATCTTTAAAACAGCTACAAAACTGATAGTCGTTTCCAAGTAATAATCCAAGTGATAATAGTTTCAATCTTTCGGGTTTCTCAACATGGACTTTGAATCTAACAAGAAATCCTTCGGATTCTATTTTCCCTAGTTTTTCTATCTGGAATTTGAAATTCTATCTGACTCGTAAGAAGCAAACTTTATATGGAATTGATCCCTGAACCTGAACTGTTCCTAACTGTTCTAATCCCATATTCAGACTTCCAACTTTCCTCTCCACCTGTTCATCACACACCTCATTCAAAGATCCCACCTGACCATGGTTGTAACAGAAGTGTACAGTCTAGTCATTTCGAGAACTTCCTCTCTTTTTCCCTCTTCCACCACTTCAAATGATCTTCCGAAACAATACATTCTGTGACGTCTTCAATGAGTTTTTGGGTTGGGTTTTGTGGAAATCATCATCACATAAAATTCTAACATGACTTCAGCGAATATCAACAAAATATTGTCATGGAAAAGGAGCAATGTTTGTGAAAAAAATAGAAGTTAGAAGATCATAAAATGATGTGATGAAGACGATAGAATGAGAAATTGATTCTGAAGAAAGCTTTAGGCGGAAGTTGGAGCTACTACTTCACCGTGATACGGCTCATAAATCTTGAGGATCTTGCGAAGTGCATAGTTCTGGAGCATCTATCTTCTCTGTTTGGATTCCGAAGAAGTCGACGCCTGGCTCACCCGGAACTATAATGTCACGCCTGAAATAGGTATCCTAAGATTACAGGTAAGCGAGAGGTCACTGATCTCTAATGGTACAGTACACCACACTTCAAAATTCGAATTCAAATGGATTCTATTTCTTCTGGGTATCCCCAGTTTCCTCAAAACTTCTTGACCAAACCACGATCATATTTGTTCTTCCTGAACACAATCCTTTTTTCACAAGCCCCGCCCACTGTTCCCAGAGGTTAAGCAGGATGTCTCTTGCTGTGTCGCCCCGCACGCAAAAAAATTAGTGAGTCTGCGTCTCCGCCCCCTTGAAAGTCGGCTTCCAGCATTTGATAGGTGGGCGGAGTCACCGGAGAGAAAGAAGAAGAAAGAAAAGAAGGGTGGTTTTGAATATAAATACCGCCCCTGTTGTGCCCTTTCGCACTCATCAAACACTTCTCAGCTTCTTCTTCTTCTTCTGTGTGCCTACCACTTCTTCATATTCTATATCTTCACACCTTATTATGTTTCGACACTGTTTTTTGACGATTTCATTTCTTATTTACTCGATTACCGTATCTGAAGCTCGATTAATTTTGGAAGATTCAACGGAACGACCTGAAGACAATATGATCCAGTCTTGTCCTGTGTTAACCGATGAACCAATTGTTGGTGAGGTTATGGAGAGAATTTGTGATATGTGTCATGAATTGAGCTCACATTCCAGACCCAATATGAGGTTAGAATGCAGGTAAGCATTGTTTTTTGAATTTGAGTATTTTCAAACAGTTTAAGAGTCCTAGAAATGATTTTTTGTTAGAGTTTTGAGCCATTGATGAATCCTGATTTGAAACAGAGCGTTTTCCGAAAATAGAACATTTCTAGGCTCTAGATGTAGACTACAAGCCTAGTACCTATATCCTGATCACTTACTTATTTTTTTCTATTTTCAGAGCTGATTGTTTCACAACTGATACCTTCCGAGAATGTCTGAAACTATTCTCTCCACGACGTCATACGAGGCATGTTCGGCCGAGATTCCAAATCATTGTATGAAACCTCAAGATCAGCAACACGGTTCTCATCGTTCGTTTTTATCATATTTTATTAGAATTCCCCCCATAATATTTTCACTTTTTTTTCAAAAGAAACATATCCCGGGTTTGAATTTTTCTCTGTAAGAACTCCGCCATTTTTGAACTTGTATTCCTCAGGATTCTTGCTTGATTTCACTACCTCTCATCTCTTTCTCAGTTTCCTCTCGTACCTTAACTTTTTTCTGATTTTCCGGTTTAATTTTCGCTAGATTCTAGAGCAATCTCTTTCTTTTTGTTGTCTCCCCCTTGTCAAAAAACAATTCTTGTCTTCTTACCGGTCAAAAAGTTCGCGCCCATTTCCAATTGTGATATTACGTGATTTTTGAAATTCCCTCTCTTTTCCCCAGTCTCTTGCGTTGTTAGTTCGGAAGATCTCTTTGAATTCCTTCCCTCAGTTTCAAAAAAATATGAATAAATTCTTGTTCGGACCTTCAAAAAGAAATTTCCTTGGAGAATTTGTAAAAACAAAAGCAAAAACAATGAGGGACCATCGGCCATCTGTCATCGGAAAATGATGAAGAAGAACAGCGGAAGTCGTTTGCACATGAAAAGAAATATGGGCGAAAAAATCAAGGAAAAAAGTCTAGACGTCATTGTTTTATTGGGTGGATAGAAGAAATAAAAATAAGAGAAAGAACATCGTCAAAACTTTTGAAATTTTGTGTTTTGAAGGCTCAGAAATCAAAAGGTTGGAAGAATAAAGTCTAAGGAAGATAGTTAGAAACGAGAAGGGATCATTTTAAGAAGAGGAAGGTAAAATAGGTTTTGTGAAAAAAAGCCAAAAATAATCACTTCCTCAGTTCCATAGAATCGAAAACTCGGATCATTTTAGGGTGAATTGAAAAGAAAAACTGCTATGTCGATGATTGCTCAGATTACAGGTAAGTTCTATAATGGTAATTTAGTTAGAAACTGCCAAAATGACTCGGGCAAAGCTCATAATACTGTTTAATTTCCGAATATTTCATTTTTTGTCTTTCTGGATAGTTTGTTTACATTTTGAATTTGAAATGGAATTTCAAATTACATAGCAAATGCCAATTCAAACTAATTGAATAAATTGTTCTTTCTAGTTCCATTTCCTAAAAGAATATGTTTTTTATCAGATAAGAGTTCCAATTGAGCACCTTTTCTTATGAAATCATTACTAATCATTCTTCTTCGATCACTTGACTCTAAAGTTCTCACTAATATTTCACAGTGAAAAATCTCCATGCTTCACATTCTGTAATCCTGAATTCCTATCTATCCAAACTCTTTTGGAACCTATTCTTAGGCATTTCCGACATCGAAAAATCGTAAGTTCCGAAATGAATATTTCTAGGAACCTGTCACAATTCAGAACAGAAAATGCTCACTTGTTTAGCTGATCACACGTGGAGCAACACAAAATACGCCTGCTTTCTCCAGGAAAAAATGCATCGTTATTTAGTGAATTTAAATTCAATTCTTTTACTCTCTATTTCTAAAAATACTTCCGTTTCTTTTTCAGATTCACCCCCGCTATTTTTGTTGATGATGGGACCAAAATTTGATGCTTGTACGAACAATTTGTTGTGATGGTCTCCAAATAACTCTTCAGTTTTTTTGAATTTCAATTATTCCTACGCATTCATTTTTGCTTGTGTATTTTTTTTTATTTTGCTCTTCTTGCTCCTTACCCACTGCCACCTCCACCACCCCTACTATAATTTCAGAATTCCCGTGATGACGTTAATGCGGAGAGCAGTAAATGAGTGGTGAATCCACGTTGATTCCTCATCAAACCCCCCACGCTCCATATTCATTTTCCTCATTGTTTTCGTGTTGTGTCTGTACTTTTGTTGTTCAAGATCGTCTAGATCGGGAAGTTATTTGTATCGCGTTATTCATGCTGCAGAATCGGTTTTTTTAATGAAATTGTTGAATTTTGAGTTTTTGGAAGTCACACGAGAAGTTAATTCTGTGATGACTTTGGTGTTTTCGCAACCTTAACCTGATTCAGTAACTAAAAAAAAACTAAAATCCTTCCGAAAGTGTAAGGTTACTCACTGATGATCTTAACATGGATATTTTGAATTTGGAATCACTAAAAATCCCAATAAAACTTCCCAAAACGGCATTCTGTCAATTGAAATTGAGCGGAAAGAGCCTGAAATCGAGTAGGAAGAAAGCCTAAAATCGGAAACTACAGCCTTTCAGAAGGCGATGTATCAAACGGAATACCCGTTATTTTTAACTGAAATCGACCAGAAAAACTGTTAGAAGAAACCACAGAGTTTTTGGATAAAGGGAACAATTGGTCGAATAACTATATCAAAAATCAGGTCAAGATAAGGAAAAAGTGATGTGACTTTGCATTGTTTGAATATAGAACAGATTCCTAGGAACATCATTTTATTCCTCTAAAAAAGTCATTGTTCCTCCTTCTTCCCCTTATTTTCCCTTTATCAAGTACCACCCGAATAAGGACAACCGTCATTATCCAGACTTAAAAACGCACAAAACAACTTCTTTATGATCTGTTCGCCTCCTTTATACTGATCTAATCCGAATCAGTGCAACACAATGTGTGCACATAAAAACAACTTCATTGGACACCTGTTCATGTAGATTTGCGTGTGTGCAGAAGAGATGTATACTGATGTCATTAATTGAAAAGTGTCTGAGAAATTAAATTGGAGCATCAGCTGAGCTGTCAGTCATTAGCTACTTACTCTCGTTTTCTGGTAATTGTTGCGAACAAAAACAAACACACTCAAATAGATTATGAAACAAAGAATTCATTATTTTAGGATGATGAACTTCGAGTGAATTGAAGAACAATATAACAAAAGTCTAACATTGATGTGACAGCTGATTTTTGCATAGACGTCATCAAAGCACAAAATGCGAACAGTTTCATTCTGATTTGTGAAAATTGCAAACAATCTGAAAACGATCATCAGACGGCGTATTCCAGGTAATGTCGCAGTTCGAACTTCAGTGATCTGCAAGAATATTGTTTGATAGCTGACTAATCACAATATCTAATATTATTGTTTATAAATAGAAAAATAATTACTAATCATTTTTACTATGTCTCGTGAGAATGAAAAGGTGGAAATGCAATAGTATTGCAGGTGAAATTTGCTTCCAAACCTTACTATGAGTATCCTGATCAGGTTTCTTCGGACTAAGAATGTGCAAGTTAGTATTCAATAGTTAACTCTCTAAAACAGGTGGAACGAATGATGCTCAATGAACAAACGTGCCAAACTGACGCCCTTTCTAAATCTCTTCACCTGGATTTTGAATGAAAATGTTGCAGTAAATTATTTCAGTCTCACCCGGATATCTTGTGAGCCGTCTCCAATGAAATCATACATTTGATCTTCGGAATATCGAGATTGTTTCGGTTTGTGATAGAAACGAGTCCCATTGAATCGAGTGATGCAATCTAGGAATGACAACGTGGGATTTTGTGTTCAGTAGAGTGACAACTACTCTATTTTCAGATTTTTCGTAATAATTTGTTTTCAATGGTTTCTAGAACTAAAACTTGATGACATAGATTGTCAAAAGGGCGTTCTAAAAGAGGAAGCAAAAAACAAAATAGAAAAAGAAAACAAAGAACAAGGGACCTTCCTTACCACATTTTTCAAATCGAATCCACTCATTTTCTCCTCATTCAACTTCAAAAGCGTCTCATAAATACAAATGATTCGCTGCAGCTCTGCGGCTTTTGGTCCAAGTTCTTTCGTTGCCAAACGATTCTCTTCTGCACGTAACTCTCTTTTCTCTGAACGCTTGTCTCTTCCGTGATTCTAAAAATGGAAATTTAGTAGAGAACAACAAAACATTGAACTCGCTACAGAAAGGACAAAGTTGTTGTTTTGTTGGTTTGATGGCTTGGAAAGCGATCGAGTGGGAGCAAGGAACGCAAAAAAAAAAACAAGAGAAAAGACAAAAACGGAGGAGCACAGGGAACGTGCAAATTCATGGTTAATTCTGACATACTTTGACGAAATATCGACTATCTGTTTGTGGAGGATTGTTGCTGGCACAGAATGCGGCGATTAGAAGATATCTGGAAAGAACTGATTATTTTCACTTGTTGTAAGAATCTTATGGTCAGGATTAAGAATTTCACCACAGAAGAGGGAAACATGAAAGAAACTAAATTATTGCTAGATTGATAGCTGGTAGTTTAGAAAAATTGAAAAATTAAATATATTTCTCGAATTGGAACTGCTCGGCTGATCTGTTTTCATCAAGAAATAATATCAGTCTTTACTACATACCTCATTGCTCGTGGCATGGCTTCAAAGCTTCCGTCATTTTCCTTTGTTTGTTGTGCTGAACTATTTCCGAGCTTTTCTGCCGATGCTGTCAGCAAACTATCTTTGGCTAATAACGGATCAAATTTTTCACTAGTGCGTTTTTCTCTGTATGCATCCCATGCTTCTGAGATCTGAAAAAAATCGGCAATTCAGGAAAAGTTATTCTGAAAAACTCACTATCGCGAGAAGTGTATTGGGTGAATTACAAAACATGAATAGAGATTGAATGGCAACGTGGAGAAACTTCGAGTCTATTGACGGATTTGCTCGGGAAATCAGTCTTTCTGTGGCGTCTGAAAACGCATGAAAACGTCTTTGAATTTTGGTAGGAAAAAAAATCAACCTATCGAAGGTGTGGCAATGTGGAATTCAACTGTTGAAAGATGGATTAGATTGGTATGATAGTGGAGAAAACATGAAGGAGCACTTGTCACGAATCGAACAGTCATTTCATTAATTTCTTTATGTGAGCTGAGAAAGCATTCCATTGGAGCTGGAGGATAATTAACGATTGATTGCGCATTATCAAGGAAAATTAAAATTTTCTTGTTCTCTTCATTTGGCCTGTAATTGAATGAAATATTTTAAATGACAATGAATCAATGTTCTTACCATTCAGTTTTTGAATAAAGCTCATTGAAAAAGTTTTCAGCTTTATCGCCTTTAGCTTTGAATCCAAGACTTGATGCCAGGGATTCGAGGAGTAATTTGAGTGAGCCATCGGCATAAAGGAAGTCACCGCTCACACAAAGCTATAAAATTAGTCAACATTATAACCCTCAGCGTTGTTGAAATGGTTTCTAACCCAATTATCTTCTGGTTCACTTAAAATTCGACGAATCATTTCACTCCGACCACTTCCATTTTCTCCGAAGACATGAACATGTGAAATAACTCGAGCGCTATTGAAAAGAAGCATTCTCAATCGTCGAACTTGACTCTCGTCCATTTTATTCTCTAAAATTAATTTCAACTTGAATTACACACAAATTGAGAAAGGTGAAATAGCAACATTTTCTGAAAAAGTTGCTCTTTCAAAAACTAATTTTAACTTAGCGGCGAAAAAGTGGAATTGCTAAACAACGCGGTGGCGGAATTCCGGCGTTTCGTACTACACCGCGAGTTTAAAATTGTGAGCAGACTCGACTGAAAATACTTTTTGATCTATTTTTGATAAACTTCGAGGCGGGAGTTTTTATAATTTCGAATAAAACATCACAAAACCGATTACCTTTTCTCAGTTCTTGTCGTTTTTGCCATTTTTGCGATTTGCACCTTACCCAGTCCACTACCTTATCTCATATTCCACAGTTCTATCTTCGTTACTCCTTTACACTCTCTTTTTCATTGCCAACAGTGAAAATTCTCAGAAGTACACAAGGCTGCGTATATTTTTCCCATCATTCCGCCACCACAGGGTGGCTGCTTCGATCAATAGTCGGGGGAGGGAATAGCGCTCCATCGTGCGGTCGCCCTGCGCGGAAGGTTCGAATAGAACACCATTGCGCATCTTTCCGCCTTTCGCCAGTATTGTGTGCTTCTTAGCTACGTGCATATCCAATTTGACAATTTTGTTTGGCCTGCTGAATCCCAACATCCAACATATCTATTTTATCGATGTTTCTAGTCACCACTTCTGAATTTTTGAAATGAGGCTTATCCTAATTGAAACCTAACAAAACTATCTAAGAAAAGGTCATCAAATCACTTTTAAATTGTGGGCTTATGTTTTTTATCAGCATGCCTGTAAGATTTTTATGAGATAGCATTTAAATCTGGTCCAAAATTAGCCACGAAGTTGTCAGTTTCAGTAGCGGGCTTCTTTTAACTTACTTACAAAATCTAACTTAGAGTTTACAAAATAAGCCATTTAGTTGCACTGAATTGCTCACCTTTTTCTTGAAAAAAGAATCATCTTAAGAGTGACAAGTTCCAGATCTGTTGAAACTAAAACTTTTCTTCTATTTGAATATCTAGGCAAATGTAAGCCCCCTACAAAATCTGAATCCTGTTTCGGCCCACTTTCGGGTCAGCTTTCCAATGATTAATAGTATCGAAACCTTTCGGACAAATCTAGTCAGTCGCCACTGTCTGTTCTTATGCTTCCGATAAGGTGTCTTTTTTTAAAGTTTTTTTCGTGAACTTCCTCCAACTCTTCGAAAAATTTCCGCGTGCTCCAGATAGATACTATCCTGTTAGCATCTTCTCCCTCAGTTTCTAGCAAAACCCTAGTATTTCGCAAAAATGCTTACTTACAAATCTACTAACCAAGGTATTCTATCATTTCTCATTTCTTCTCGTTAAACTCAATGTCATTTAATTTCGTCAACGAAATGAATCTTGCAGCCAAAGGACTCGAAAATATGTTGCGGGCCAGCAACAACAACAGTAGAAGGCCTTCGAGTAATGTGGAGAAGGACAACGTGAAGGTGGGCCAAAGGGGAGCCAATGGTGCGCTCAAACCACTCAACCAGATAGGAAAACCAATTGTGGCCAAGCCAGTTGCCGTTTATGAGAAAGACGTCAAGGCGAAGCGAATCAATATCCAGGATAATGAAACGAAATGCCTCGAGGTAGCTGAAGATATATACAAGTATTTAGTGCACCACGAAAAGAAATATATTCTGGATGAGAATTATATGGAAGGTGGTGAGCCAACAAGCAAGATGCGTCGTATTCTCGTTGACTGGCTTGTTCAAGTCCATCTTCGCTTCCATTTGATCCCGGAGACGTTACACCTGACGATCTTCATCCTTGATCGTATTCTCGAAAAGAAAATCGTCCCAAAGGCCGATCTCCAGCTTCTTGGAATCTCAGCCATGTAAGATTAACTCTTTTTTTTCTAATCTTCAAACCAAACTTAGGTTCGTCGCTTCCAAGTTCGAGGAGGTCTTCATCCCAGACATCTACGACTACGAGTTCATCACCGAGAATACTTTCACCAAGAAGCAGATACTCGCTATGGAGCAGACGATCCTCAACGCCCTCGAATTCGACTTGTCGTGTCCATCGTCCCTCGTTTTCGCCCGTTGCCTTTCAAGAGTTCTCTCCGAGGATGAGTCCAAGCCTGTGGATCAACAGGCATTTTATTATGCCTATAACATCAGCAAGTGCCTCGCGGAGCTTTCTTTCCTCGATTCGGTTGCTTCATGCGTCCCAAAGTCACACATCGCGATTGCTGCGATGATCATTGCCCTCAATGTTCATCCAGTGGAGGGAATTGAGCCAAAGAGAGCTGAGAAGGCTTGCATGTTAGTTGCTTTGTGTTAAGTGTAAAAACAAAATTTTTTCGTTTCAGTGAGCAGCTTGGGGCTGACAAGGGAGAGATTGCCGACGCCGTCCTTCTTCTCGCTCAGGTTGCCTACAAGAATTTCAAGCACCCTAAGCTCGTCGCCATTAAGGTACATCAAGATTCGAAAGTTCTAGATCGCAATTAATTATTTTCAGAACAAGTACCAATCGACCAAGCTTGCCCAAGCCTCGAACTTGTTGACCGATGAAGTTATGGAGAAGATCCACGACATGGGAAAGACCGATGAATAAATGGAACGAGCACTATTCTCTTGTCCACAATAAACCATGAAACATGCTACGTGTCCTTCTTCATCCCCCTCTCCTAAATCCTTCGTGTAATTCTTTCACCTCCTCATGTTAATCTATTCATTCCTCCCTGTCGTACTCGACATCTCTATCCATTTCTTACTGTTTCCAGTCGTCTCAAAGTTCTTCTGGTAACTTGTGGTTGTACATTGGTGAAAAATCGTTGAGCGACCAAACACCATCCATTTTACCCAAACACACTTTCGAAATTTCCAAAATTTTCCTAAATCTATATAACAGTTTTCGCGGCTTCCCTTTTTGTATTGATCTCATCTAATTATTATTCTGTTGACACTGTATCACGTTGTCTACTCTATGTTAAATAACTGGAGGGACCAAAAATTTTCCTGATGAAATCTGTGTGCTATTAAATTTGTTAAATGGAATAACATAAAGCTGTAACAAATATAACGAATATGCCCCTTCTCGCATCTTCTGACGTCGTTTATGAATTCCAAATTAGTGACGCATTCTGGGAAATAAACCAGCAAAAAACGCAAAAATAAGCTAACGCACCGCCCCGTTTAACCTTGAATTTCAGAACACACCGGGGTCAAGTGGCTTTTCGGCCAATTACTCATCATGGGTTTTTGTTACAGCCTTACGGGCGGTCACTTCGCTAAAAATTTCGACGAAAAGTGTAATAATGACGGTGTTTATGTCTGCGTTTCTTCATTGGAGAGCGACCTCGTAACGGGCCTTAAACGACTACAAAAGTGACCATCGGAAACGAGAATTCACACATTTTCATTTATTTTTGTGAAAACGAAATGGTTCGTAATTCGGTTCTTTTAATTCTTTCTCTAACTGCCACTTCTTCTGCTTTTCTTCTCGAAGGACTTGGATTGGGATTGGCACCACAAAGACCTCAACAATGTTGTTGTCAACCACCTCCACCACCACCTCCATGCGGAGGAGGATACGAAGCTCCACCTCCACCACCAAGATATGAAGCTCCTCCACCACCACCACCAATGCCATATGCATCTGGACCTTCTTATGCTGGATCATATGGATCTTCTGGACCATACAAAGCGAGATCAAAGAGATCCATGGAATTGAAGGCGTCGAGTGGAGATGTTTTGTGTAACAGTGTTCAAGTCAGAGATATTATTAAGAAAGTGAGTATCACATGAGAAGGGCACTAGATAGAACGTTTGAGAAGTTATGGGATTCCTGGAAGTATCCTATCCCACAATGCTAATCTAAAATTGTTTCAGGGAATGACTGCTGATGAAAAAGAATCTCGTGAGACTGTCGTTGCTCTTCTGAAGGCTGAGATGGAGCGTGAATATGTTGTCATCTGCTCCAAGCAACACTTTGACTACCTCGCTTCTTCGGATTCTGACTTCTGCTCTGTCACCAACGACGCCGGAATTACCTGCTCTTCATTTGTCTTCTAAAAGAAGATTTCATCTTTCAAATAGTCCCACGAATAGCCATAAATTTCATACCCAGCTGCAGAATCTCTCAGGAAACAATCTCAATTAAAAAAAAACTTTTTGTGTATGCATAAATAAATTGATTGAAAATATAATAAATGAGGAATAATTCATGATTTAAAGAACAAAAGGAATGCTCTCTTGAGTATTAGAAGGGGGACATCTTCAAAGAAAAAGCAGTAGTTTTGTGAAGGAGAGTGTGAAGAGGTTGTTGTTGTTTGGTAGGAAATTTCGAGAAAAATGTATTCGTTTTAGTAAATAAAATGTTACGAAATGTACTTTAATATAGTGGCATGTACAGGTTCTCTTAATTTATGAGAAAACTACTCATGAAAATGTGAGAAGAGGAAAAAAAACGTGAACGATATTATAATATCTTCAAATTATTTACGTGAACTGGTTTCCAACCCTAATTAAATCCAGAACAAAGATCTGGAGCACTGATAAGAAAATGGGTATAAATAGAGCTCTCTTTCAATAGAATCTCCAACGAGTACTTCACTCCTTCAACGAATCGCCATGGCTCAATCCGTCCCACCAGGAGACATCCAGACCCAACCCAACTCGAAGATTGTCTTCAACGCCCCATATGATGACAAGCACACCTACCACATCAAAGTCATCAACTCATCGGCTCGCCGTATTGGATACGGTATCAAGACGACCAATATGAAAAGACTTGGAGTTGATCCACCATGTGGAGTTCTTGATCCAAAGGAAGCTGTTCTTTTGGCTGTGTCTTGCGATGCCTTCGCCTATGGACAGGAGGTTCGTCTCTTCAGTTTCATTCGGAAGATTCAATGATTACTTTTCAGGATACCAACAACGATCGCATCACCGTCGAGTGGACTAACACTCCAGATGGAGCTGCCAAGCAATTCCGTCGCGAGTGGTTCCAGGGAGATGGAATGGTTCGTCGCAAGAACTTGCCGATTGAGTACAATCCATAGAAGATGATGACGAGCATCTAAATAAATTGTGTCGTTTTATGAATTTGCTGGCAGCTGAAAAGTAATTGATTGTGAATTGGTTTATAAATGTGATTAGAGGTTGACACTGTACTTCTATGAAAAATCTATGAAAAAGCTATAAAAATGGGGGCTTACATGCATGAGTCATCAATCAGTTGAGCTTTTTTTCTCTTATCATATTCCTTCCAATTTACGAAAATAACCAAAAATCCTTCTCATTTATGCCCTCCAATTTCCGTCTGAATGCTCCGTACCAGTCTCTCCTCAAGAACTCGAAAATAGAGTAGTGGAGTCCTTGAATTTTCTCTTCAAAAAATAAGAAATCTTCATTCATTTATCTTGCACTCCTCCTCTTCTCTCCTCCTTCGAATCGCCCGTTTTTCGACATCTCGACTAAATTTCTAATTTATTTTGCGCCTTCTCTTTGCTCCTCCCCCTCTTCTTTCCTTTTTTAAGCGAACACTGAAGAGTACTCTCTTTTGGTAGATGCAAATAGACTTCCGGAGACAGGAATGTGCCACTCATCTACTACCTGTCATCCCTATTTGCACAGTATCACACCTCTTCAGAATACTCTTTGTCTTTCGTTCCCTTCATCCGACACAAGAAGACACCTCTTTGTTTTTCTTCTCTCTTATGTGTCCCATTGAAGGCAGTCATTATGAACCCTTACTCTGTCTACAAACTTTCTATTTTTCTTGTCTTTTTTAGTGTCTTAGAACGTTAAAAAAGAATGAGATTTCTCTGGTTTTCTCCTCTACGGAGAGAAGTTTCCGGTGACTAGTCAATATTCATTCAGGTAGAATTTCGTATATTTTATTTATTTTATTAGTTTTAGGAGGAAGTATGTTTGTTCTAATTGGGTCCAAGGTTCGTTTAGCCAGCTTTTGAATTTGAAAAGCGTAATTCGTTTTGAATTCTCAGATCTTGAATGATAAATTAATTAGAAAACAGCTTTCGATTGACTGTAGAGATGGAATTGCAGAATTCTTCCGTGATTATGTGAATTGAAACGATTACAGCCAATTTTCGGGGTTTTTTCAAAGTTTTTTTCATTGATCATCCATGCGAACCTCTATTCTTTTTGTGGGAGATTTGAGCTTTTGATAACTTCACACATCAAGGATCTCGTTTTTTTTTTCAAGCGAACAAAAACAAAAAAAAAATGAAATTGGCACAACGGGAATCGCGAGTTTTGTGAGAATTTTCTGGAATTTTTCAGAAAACTAGCCACAAGAAGCTCAGGTAGCTCCCTGTTGAAACCGTAATTATTGCTGCATTTCAGTCAGAATTTTCTTTTCGTTCGGTTTTCGGAAATTCCTGAAAACTTCGATTTATTGGTTGTAATGACTTCCCAGAATACTCTCCATCCTATACTTCAACCTTTTCAAATCGTTCAGAGATTCTGGGAAAGCTTTAGGTTCAAGGAGCAGGTACAAACCACAAATGTCCTATTGTTTCCCAAAAAATCTTTTTTTTTCAAAAAACCAACTTGTCGGAATGTCAAAAACATACCACAAAGAGTCCATACTTTGCACCCAAAAGGCTCTCAAAGAGAGAGATTTTAGAACTTTGAAACTTTCCAAAAATTGTTTCTTTAGAATTTCTTTTTACTTTATACTACTAAACTTTTACGCCAAACTCTCAATAAAAACTTCCTAGATGTCTTCTATTCATATCCTCTCTCCTCCACCTCCTTCTTCTTCATTCCCACGTCTTCATATACTAGACTCCGCCCACATTTGCTCTCATCATGCCTTCAGACGCCGTTTCGATTCCAATCTTTTCACAAATTTTCCCTTACATTTTTCCATTTTTTTTCTTTTTTTTCTTGTTTTGTTTTTCCTCTTTCCTGTCAATTTCCTTCTTGATTTTCTCCTTTTTTTCCTTTTTTCTAAAGTGAACACCGGGGGAATTGACGCATCATTTTCTTTGGGTCAACTTCTTCACTTGTCTTTTTGTCTTCTTCCCTTCTAACCATATCATTCGTCGAGGGACTTCTTTGAGGGGGAAGTTCCCACCAACATCACTTTTTTGTTGGTTTCAAAGAAAGTTTATGAATTTTTTGTCCGGAAAACTTTTTTTGAGTTTTCTTTGTTTGTACTCCTCAATCCGTCAAAAAACTTTTAGAATTGTTTCTCACATTCTTCATTTTTTGTTTTCTGCGCAAGAATAGTTTAGAATGCGCATATTTATAAGTTTTCGGGAATTATGGAATTAGAAAGTGGGAAGTTTTGCAAGATAGTTCAACTTACCGAGTTTCATCGATGCGTTGATATTTTGGAGCTTTGTTGACTTCAGTTGATGTCACGTCTTCATGCCTGAAACGCGGTCCAAGTCTTTCTTGTTTCAGATAACCTAAAACTATTTTGTACTTTGAGATTCTGACACTAATACTTTGTTTAGATGTGCTCGTAAAAATGTCTGTGCAGTAAAAACGCAAAATTCAATTCAAAATGTCTGAGTGCGTTTCGAATGAATGCGAAGTTTCGAAACATTCCAAAATGGGATCGTCTATTAGGGACTGAAGAAAAACAGTAACCGGAATTATTCCATGATTCTAGAAGCCGCTGATAAGAATGCTCAGTTCCATTTCATTTCCTGCTCTATCGAATTTTATCCTAACACTCCTTCCCTCCAATTTCCACTTTCCAAAATATTTTGAAAAATCCCAAAAACTTTCCACAGAAAGTCTAAAAGACATTATACCATTAAGAAGTACATATAACTTGACCTCAACTCGAACAAAGTTTGAAAATCGAAAAATCAAAGTTTCAAATCCAATTTTTCACTTTTTTCTCTCAAAATGTCTATCTGGAACCCCTTAATTATCTCTCTCGAAAGGTGCCAATTACCATTTTTCCAGTCCATTCAACCAAAGTTTTTATTTTTTTCTAACTTCCTTTTCTTTTTCCAACTTTTTCCATTTTCTTCATTCTCTTATTCTTATTCTTCTTTTCATCCAAGTGTGCATAAATCGAATGACTCGTCAGTCAGCAAAAAGCACTAATATAACTAACTATGACTATATTCCACAAAGGCACTCAAAAAAAAAAGAAAAAAAAAGGAAAGAGGGACTTCTCCTCCTGTCGTAAAGGACGAAGAAAATAGTTACGCTTCAGAAGAGGACGATGGAAGAAGAAGGAGTTGAATTTTATAATAACTTCTTCTGCTTTCTTGAATTCTCCGGATATTTGAACTTTCAGATGTCCGCTTGTTTTCACCAGGTGTTAGTTCGTAACATTTTGAGGGAAAACAATCTGGTTCCGAAAGCTTTGAGCTGATGGGCTCAGAAATTTTATGGTTATGAATTAAAAAGGATTGCGATGAAGTCAGATTGAACGATCGGTTGTCAATACGAAATTTATGTCCTTTCAAAAATTGTGTGATGCAAGAGCCCAGAAGATTGTTGGTTTTTGCAGTGAGATTCTGGTGACCGTGGTGACCTTAGAAAATAAAGGATTTCCCAGATCGAAATTGAATTTTCCTGAAAATCTTAAAGTTTCAAGATTTGTTAGGTTCAAAATTTTTTGTATTGGTTTTCATTATTTCAGAATATCAGTGCAAAACCCTAGTTGTTGTGTATTCTAGCATTCACCGAATCCTAGGTTTCATGTAGTGATCTTCCTTTCTCCGAAGTTTTCATAACTTCCATAAAATCATATGACCCTTGGTCTCCTCTATATCATCCATTCTAGTATGTTCGTTTTTCAATCTTCTTCTTTTCCCACCAAAAACTAAACAAAAAACGGAATTTCGAAAAAAAAAAGGGCCAAGCCTATTTCCCTCCTCTTCAAGATGATTTGAATTATGAGCTCTGGGCAGTTTTATTGGAGCTCACTCCGAAAGAAAAAAGAAGAAGACCACCCTTCTTTTCCATCCTCTTTCTATTCATACCAACACAAAATAACTGGGTTCAACCCCATCTAAAGTTGAGAGATTGATGGCTTTTTCGGTTTTTTGGCGGCTATCCAAGAGAAGAGAACGTACAATTGAAGGTAGTAGTGGTCAATGATTGAATCAGAAATGGGATGAAAATGGAGGATTATAAGGGAAGAAAAGGTATTCCAATCAGATTTCTATTTTGAGAAAAGAAATGTTGGAAATGGAAAACACAAGTTGTTTTTCAATTTCTCTTTCAATTTTTCTCGTATCGAAGCGAAGGAAGTTTTCGTTCAATATAAATTTGAAGCGGTTCTTGGAGGAGTATTGAAATAATAATCAGAATCTGAGTGGAGCTCGACTATTTGTGATGGGAAATCACTGGTGTTTTGGAATTTGCTTTGAAAGAAAGCTTTTTTTTTCTTTGGTGTTAGTGATTCCAATAGTACTGCACCCGACTAAAAGTTTATTGAAGGTTTGGTCTTCACTAGAAAGCAGTATGGTTAATGTTCAAACCAAAATCAGCTAAAGAACAATGTCTGTATTGAAAGATCACTGGGCATTTTCTAATTTAAAGTTTGTACTTTCAAAACTACTGTTTTTCCCATTCATTTCCCTTTAACTTTTCTAATCCGTCGACCATAACAGGATGAAGAGTACCGTTTTTAAAGATATTTCAATATAATCTCTCATTTTTCCAGTACCAAATTTTGCATTGATTGCCAATTAGACTCCATGTAATTTTCCCCGACGATCTCCAACTTATCCTTCCACCAAACATTCCAAAACATGAAGAAAGGGGGCGGTCAAACCCTTCCCCTTCCTTCCAGACTCCGCCCACTTTTTATTTGGCAGAGGAGCAATTCTCCGGCAGCCCCCAAGTATTGGAAGAGGAGGAGGAGTGTTCCATTTTCTATCAGAATTTTTGGTTGAATGAAAAACTATAAATGAGAGAAAAGAAGAAAAGAAAAGAATTCTTGAAGCGTGAGACCTACTTTTTTGCTCCATTTTTCTGGTCGTCATCAGAATTTTCAATGGATTTCAGAAAATCCCATAATTCCATTCTTTTCTTTTTTAAAAATAGTATTTTGTATTTCTAATCTTTTTTCTATGTTATTCTCTCTTTTTCATATATGTTGTTGCTCCATCAAAAGAGCTCAATTATATTTCCCCTCCTTTTCGTCAGATCCGCCCCCTTCTCTCTCTCTCTACTTTTGGAGTCAATTTGAAAAGAAGAAAACGTTTGGAGTTGAAGAAGAAGAATGTGGGAGGGAAGAAGAAAGACTCTCCGTTTCCGGTCTCTATCCAATCTATTCACACACCTAAATCACACCTTCTTGTGCTCTTCAATATGTCATTTGCACACAAAGTACAAATTTAGGATCTCGTTTTCTTGTTTGGGCCGCCGAAGAGACAACAAAATCGGCGGACGAAGCTTATTATTACTTTTTTCCCCTCTTACTTCACTTTTTTCTTTTTCTTATTTACTTTTGCATTTTTATCCTCATCATAAAAAAAACTTTGTTTTCAGATGACGTGGATTTCCAAATATCTCTTCTATCTCCTCGTTTCGATGTTTATTGGGACCATAAACTGTGTTGCTAAGTTCGAAGTCACCTCAGTTTCCGACAGCAGTCTGGTCATCAAAATGATCGAAGCGGCTAATGTTACAAACTTCGATATAACTGTTCAAATTTTTGATCTCTCAAAGCAACGATTGTTCAGGAGGACCCAATTGGATCATGTAAAGAATGATCAGGTAAGAGTTACTCTAATAATATGGCACAGAGGTCAAAAAGAGCATAGACAAAGAGAGCCTAAAAACTTGAAAAATCGGAAGAAGTTCATCAGTGCAAAAACTGAATATGATTGATTTGAGAGTTGATTTAGAGTACTGTCTGAGTTCTGTGTTCCTGAACGTTGTTAACTGATCGTTCAAAACTCAATTCTTGGGGGTGGGGAGTTGTGCTTCTATATCACTACAATTCTGTGTACAATTTTTGAATGATACAAATGAAGTACCCAGAAATCTGTCCCGAATTGGAATATACTGAAATCCTTAGGTGTGACTCTGAGCTCCCTCAAGTTGTTATACTTGGAACTTTTCGGAAATCTGAAAATCTGAGGTACAAAATCCACTCAAAATTTTAGAATTCCCAAACATTTTTTCGTCTCCAGAATCCAAAATAGTCTGTTCATCCAAAAATATAACCAAATCTGACGTGATTCTGTATTTCCATTCGTGGGAACTCTTTTGTTTTGTCCTCCTCTATGCACAGAATGACGTCCAAACCACCCCATTTACATGTTTGACGTACCAATTGGTGTCATTGGATAGTAGGACCATGTACTTATCCTAATCCCTTCCAAAAACATATGTCCTTTTGGAAAAAGAGAACGTTAAGTACCAATTGACACGTGTTGTATTCTCTTTTTCGTGATAGGCGGTCTCCATTCTACAAATTGTCAAAAGAAGAGCAAGTATTTCTCCCATAAAAGAGCGTATCCATCAAATAAAAAAGGCCTAAAAGTACTAGTCGGACATAAAAACTTCCAAAAACTAGGTGGCTTCTCTCTCCCTTTTTTTGATGATGATGATGACAAAGAAATAGGCCGTAGGGAATGATCTTTTTTATGATTCTTGCTCATATATGATGATGATGATGGTCCCTGGAAAGGACCTCCAGTGAAAAAGTAAAGTAATGGGAGAAGATACACAATTAACGAAATGGGGTTGAGGAGAATAACGAGTAAAACAAATATGTTGGTGGTGGGAAAATGGGAAATAGAACATTTGTCGCTTTGAGAAGAGGAGACATCACAATTTAGGGGAAGAAGGCAATCAGGGTGGAAAGGGGGCCATGTTTGACTTTATTGGGTTCCCGATTAATAGTTTACGAATTGAGAGATGATGTTCCGGAATCCAATTTAATAAAATAGAAACACCAGAAGGGAAAGAGGAAAGACTGAAGAACATATAGCATTATCAAAATTTCATATTAGTCCAGGAACCTGTTTTAGAAAAGAGAAGAAATCGATCGTTTTTTGAAACAAAAAAAATCATTTTTGCAGCTCCTCTCCTTCGATGGTCTAAAACCTGACACGTGGTTTGCAGTTCGAATTGAATACCGACTGAACTTTGCCGATGATTTACCCGATAACTCATTGAGAATGACTAAACAGGTATTCAAAGTTCAAGCTGGAGCAATTAAAAAAAAATATTTTTTGAAGGAAATGGTGATAAAAACAAAGAAAACAAATCGAGATGATCCGAAGAAAATTGAGCAAATGGTTGCATTTATCGATGATTTATTTGTGACAAAAGATAATATTTATATTGGAGTGGGATCGGTATTCAAAGAGATTAAGAAAGTGAGTTTTTGTTCAGATTGTGCTCTTTTATTAAAGGTTCTTTCGGAACTTCTTGAGTTCCCAATATATCCACTTGTGGATTTGCATAATTAATGATAGCTTCTTCTTCTTCTACGATGACCCATATTTATAATTAAACCTCCTTCCTACAATGAGTTCTTTACTCACTTCATTCACAATTTTCACACGTTATTATTACTCTTCATCTTCCCTTTACTTCTTCCTTCACATTATACGGATTGCTTCGTATAGAAATTGGAAGAGGAAGAGAAAAACGATGAATGAATTCATTGAATGAAATGAAAAAGTCATCGAAAAAATTATGCAGATGAGAGGAAATGATGAACAACTTCTATTCAGAAAATTGGAGTTTTCAGCTATAAAAATTCTTTTTTTTTAGATTTCAACAGTGATTGTTCCGGAGTTAAGATGCTCAAAAGGAGTGTTGAGTCCTGTATCACAACAAGTTATTCAACACGCTTCTTTCCATTTCGATCTATCGAAACTACCAAAAGAAGACAGAAAATGTAGTACGGTGAGTTGGATAAATGGGGCCCTAACTGCTTTAACTTACATTCCTAAATCCACAATATTGCAGATCTGTGTCTTCCCTTATCTTCGAATACTGACTGAAAATGCTGTAACCGAAACATTCCGAGCAAAAGAATGGTGTGGAAGTGCAGAGGAAGCTCGGCACCTTCTCACCAATCATTCCCCGATTTCTAGTTTATTTTCAGTATTTCTAATACTATTACTTCTTCTTTAATCTGGTTTTTTCTCTCCAAATACATTCCACGTGTCTTCTGTTTTTCCCTCTTCTTTGACCACTTCCGCTCTCATGTTTCATAAAAACGGGTATTGAATGAAAATGCTTTATTTACTTTTTATTTGCCTCAATCCCCTTCAAACCACATTGAGTTTCTTTCCAACTTTTGCGAATGCATCAATCAACTGATCAATGTGTTCTTTTGAATGAGCTGCTGATATTTGAACACGGATACGTGCTTTTCCTTTTGGAACAACTGGAAATGAGAATCCGATCACATAGATTCCTTGCTTCAAAAGTTCATCGGCCATTGTGGCAGCTAACTTCGCATCTCCAAGAAGAACTGGACAAATTGGATGAGTTGGATCATTTCCCAGAATGGTGAATCCATTTGCAGCCATACTTTTACGGAAATGAGAAACATTTGTTTGCAAAGAACCAATGAATGAAGAATCGTTCATAAGCAAATCGAATACCTAAATAGGAAAAGTTTTTGTTTGAACAAGAAACGGGATATCCTTCTTCTCCTTCTCTCACCCACCTTGATGCTACTTCCCACGATACTTGGAGCCAAAGAGTTTGAGAATAAGTAAGGACGGGAACGTTGCCTCAGAAGATCGATAAGGGGTTTTGGACCAGTTGTGTATCCTCCCATCGATCCACCGAGTGCTTTTCCAAGAGTGGAGTTGATAACATGAGGAGTTCCTCCGACGGCTTCAGCTGTTCCACGACCTGTCTTCCCGAAGAATCCAGTGGCATGGCATTCATCAATAAATAGGAGAGCGTTGTATCTGAAAACAAAATTCTTGTCAGAATCTAACACATCTGAATGAACACATACTTATCAGCCAATTGTGAAATATCCCCCAGTGGAGCAACATCACCATCCATTGAAAAAACTCCGTCTGTCACAATTAAACGGAATCGAGATTCTGAAATTTTCGAATTCATTCAGAATCATCAGAAAATCTTACCTTGTGCCTCTTTCAACTTTGCTTCTAAATCATCCAAATCCAAATGTTTATATCTCAATCGTTTTGCTTTACTCAATCTGATTCCATCAATAATCGATGCATGATTCAATTCATCAGAAATGATGGAGTCTTGTTCCCCCGTCATAACTTCGAATATTCCTCCATTCGCATCAAAGCATGCTGCATACAGAATTGTGTCTTCTGTTCCGTGGAACTTTGCTATTTTCTGTTCCAATTCCTTGTGAATATCCTGAGTTCCACAGATGAATCGAACGGAAGAAAGTCCTGCTCCGTGGGTTTCTAAAGCTTTTTGACCAGCAGCTATAACTTCTGGATGACTGCTAAGACCCAAGTAATTGTTGGCACAGAAGTTGATTACTGGTTTTTCGGATCCAGCTACCTAAAACATTTATGGTTTCTTCTAATTCAAAAATTTTTTTTTGGAATCAAACCTTGACTAAAACTCCCTGCTTGCCTTGAATAACTCGTTCATTTTTGAAAGTTCCAGCTGCTTTGATTCCAGCCAATTCATTTTTTAAATGAATCTCAAAGTAATTAGTTGCAGTTGAGAAACAACGACGCATTTTGATCAAATGAATGAAAAAAGAGATGAGAATCAATGGAGAAAGAGATGGCAGAATTGAAGATGTCGTTATCAAATCAATTTGGAAAATCGAAAAGGAGGAGGAGGTGGGAAGACTGGAGAATATGACGACACAGAATCACGTTGTTGCAAATTGAGAAAATGACCTCGAGATGGGAAGATAAAAGATAGATCGGATGTTCAGAAGAGTTTGGGTGCAATAGCTAAACATTGCATCCATCGTTCAGTACATCTCAAATCCATTTTTTCGTCTCGAAGAAATCATAGGGAACAAATACTAGAATTATTTAGAGGCTTTGCTGTCTCTAATTCCATCCACAACTCTTCGACCCCGATGAGTCTGGGCAAGCTCTATCCAATAATGTGAAAATATTTTTAAAAAAAGTTTTTATTAAACTTCAAAAAAAACAACAACAACATTGAACAACAGAAAAAATATCAATTCAGTATTGAAAAGAATCGTCACAGAAATCGAAGTAGGAGAGCTCGGTGTCTCCATTTTCCTTTAGCTGCTCTTCCAGTTCGCGAACTCTCGCATTCAATTGCTCCTGCTCGCTAAGGAGTCGATGAGTCTCATTGTGCCCAACCATCAGCTCATTCTTCTCTTCCGGATCTGTCTGAATTCCTTTCAAGCTTTCGAGAATAAGATCGTTGCTTATGAGCACATTCCTCAGTGAATTCTGGATCTGTTCCATTGAGCATGTGCCTTGTTCAGTGGTGTGAAGGAAGTTTTGGTATTTGCTGGAAAAAAATGATTAGGATGGAGATTTAGTACCTAAGGAACTAAGGAATCAAACCTCTTCACCCAGGATATAGCATACACTATCTCATCAGAATCAACAAATAAGAAATCATTTTCGTTAACATAAAGCCCGTTTTTTCCTAGTGTTATACTATCTCTCCCAAGTACTAATAGACTTACCTCTTATATTCTTCTTTTACTCTTTGCAATGTGCCATTTTTGTCCTTGAGATCCTCGATTTCCTGAACTTGCATTTGCACGAGTCTAGAATTGTCATTCAAAGCAAGGAAGGCATTCCCAGCGTCTGCGTTGAGAGCTCGAATTTTCCTGAAATACTGATAGTTTGTTGGGTAAAATTGATTTTGAATTAAGCTCAGATAGCATACGATTTCTCAGACTCACTCGTTCAATCGCTCGTTGGTTTTCTTCAGCGTCTCAATTTCCTTTGCTTGCAATCTGACAATATGCTCTTCGGTCTTCAAAGCCAGTGTGGTGGATTCGAGGCGTTTGTTGATTTCTTCCAAATCTCTGTTCATTTTTTCATCTTCCTTTTTCTGCGTTATTTCTTTCAACAGAGCCTCTCCCAATTTGAAAGTAAGCTCGACTATTTGATTACTGAGCTTTTCATTCTTCCTCTCTAGTGTGCTTTGTTTTCCTCTGAGATAGGTAATCTCCAGACTTTGCTCTTGCACGAGTTGAGCTTTCTCAGCCAAATCAAGGGAAGCGTTGTGGACTTTGTCGGTGAGAGCTACATTTTTACTGAAAAATTGATAATTTGTTGGAGTAAAATTGAATATGATTAAGGCTTAAGTTGACTACGATTTCTCAGACTCACTCGTTCAATTGATCGTTTAGAGTCCTCAGCATCTCAATTTCTCTCGCTTGCATGTTCACAATGTTCTCTTCGGATCTCAAGTTCAATCTGGTGGATTCGAGGCGATCGGAAACGTTTTTCAACTCTCTGAAAGAAAAAAATAAACATTTTGCAACTCCTCTTAGATAGGTACCTGCTCATTTGTTCCTCTTTCTTTTTGAGCGTTTGTTCCTTAGACTGAGACTCGCCCAATTTGAATGTAAGATCTAAAATCTGATCATTCAGCTGATGTTTTGAAGCTGACTGATGGTCCGCTGCAGTCTCAAGAACGTTGAATCTTCTTTGAGACTGAAGTGCAACTTGGGGTTGATTCCCCTGTGCATGGGATACAGTGTATTGATTGGAAGTAGATGGTCTTCGAATCGAAGGTTCCTGTGGCCGGTTAGACCTAGAGATGGTGTTGTTCACAAGGTTAGCATGAGCTTCATGGATACGAGCGACATGGGATGTCGGAACCTGTGCTACATACTGAGGATGAGGGTTCAAGACAACCGAAGAGATCGGCGTGAACTGATGGTAAACACCTCCTGCCTGTGGACGGAGATTGCTGGGGTTTTGATGGGAGGCATTGTGGGAGTAGGCAGAAACCTTTGGGAAGTTCATTGTTGAGCGATTCTGAAACATGATGAGTATTTGGTGAGAGTTAAGTAAATGGAAAAGGAGTGAAAACGAAGGAGACAAGTTGAGATAGAACACGGTTAGCTATTGTGAATAAGAAGACGTTTGGGGTCGCGGTGGGAGTGTATGGCAGTGTGCACATCGACGGTCATCTCGAAAGATAAGAAAAATGGGCCCTCGGTTTTTCCTCAACCAGAATGCTTCACAAAGAATTTTTGAAAGCTTTTCTAATCAAAATTCATGCTGAAAATATGAAGAAAAATTTTTTTAAAGTATAGCTAAATCGAAAACGCAAAAAATGCAAGGAATTGAGGAAAGGCCGAGGGCCCTGTTTCTTAACTTTCGACATGGCCTCCAAAATGCAGACACTGCTGCCGGCCACGGCCACCGTCAACGCGGCCTCAAAATCGCCGTATTCACACCAAAACTGTTTGAGGCAACTAAAGGAATGGAAATAACTAACGGAAACTAAAGGAATCATGATGGCAACAACGATGAAGAGTCACGATCGATGAAAAAAGGGAGAAGGAGAGAGGAAGGAAGGGAACGACCACTCACGAGGAGGTGAAATGGAAAGAATGACTGTCGGGAGGGCTCCTGGAGGATAATCCTCTACACTGAGAGTAGGACAGCGAAGAACATTCTCGAAGATCCTGTGGGGTAAGATTAACCTAAAGGGTAAGATTAACAAGGATAGTCTGAAGAAACACTCTCTCGGGCTGATTAAATTTTCCCTCTGGGA
>GL379878.1:286115-306675 GCA_000143925.2 Caenorhabditis brenneri | reverse complement strand
CCTCTGGGAAAACAGGACCTTCGAGAATGTTCTTCGACGTCCTACTCTCAACGCAGACGAGGAGTGTCTTAGAAGGTCCCTCTCAACAGTCATTCTCTCCATTTCACCTCCTCGTGAGTGGTCGTTCCCTTTCTCTCCCCTTCTTCTTCGTTTTTTTACATCGATCGTGACTCTTCTTCGTTTTTGCCATTATTTAGTTGTATTGTCCCACTCTTGCTATCTTGATAGCTCAGACCGTTCAAAGTAACTGTATCTCAACTTTTCAACTTTGCTTTTCATCCACTAAACCCTCACCCACCATCTCTCACTTTTTCAGAAGAATTCAACCATGGATTTCAATTTGAGAAAGGAAGCAGGCGTTAATTCCAAGGAAACTGTCAACGCGCCACCCCGCGTTCCTGTTTTTTCCCATACTTCATCTTCTCAGTACAACAGCAATCTCTGTCCCAAATCAGGGATTCCTCCTTTGTATATGACTCCAATCAATGCGGTTTCGATGAGCTCTTATCCACAGAGTAGACCACAAACCCATAATCCAACTACATCGGAATCCTATCCTCGCTTTGGATCTGAAAACCGACCTTCTGCACCCAGTCAGAAATTTGTTGGATACCTTTCCAGTGCTCCATCTCATTCGAGATTCATGTCTAATTGTATAAAAGAGCCTTCAGTTGAAAATCCATCCTCTTCTGGAAAATTTTCCCGTGTTGAAAAACAGGTTTCTTATCCACATTGCTCCGAGCAACAACCCCAATTTTTTCGCCCTCAAAGAAGATTCAAAATTATTCAAAGACCGACTCAGGTGCCCCAGTCTTCATCAGTTTCAGAAACTGAGATGAATAATCGGCTCATCGAAATGATAGCCAAAGAGGAAGAAGCTAAGTTTGAAGAACAGATGCTGAGAAAGAAAGAGGAAGAAAATAACAGGTAACTTTTTGAAAGAAACTTCCAGAACATTATATTTTTATTCAGAAAATTAGAAAATATCTCCCAATGCCTCGACTCCACCACATTGGCCTTAAAATCAGCGGAGAATGTTGCGAGAATGCAAGCAAAGGAAATAGAGATGTTGAAAAAGAAAAACAATGAGTTGAATAAGTGAGTCTGAGAAATCATACGCTATCTAATCCAAATTCAGACTCATTCTACTCAAAAAACTATCAATTTTTCAGAAAATCCGAAGACCTGACCGATGAAGCTGGAAACATTGCTCTTGCTTTGTATGAGAATACTCGACTCGTCGACAAACAAAACCAGGAAATCACAGATCTTAAAAGCAAGCTCGACACTCTGGAAAGAGAAAAAGAAGAATGGAAGAGGTGAGTCTACTAGTCTGACCAGAAGATCAAAAATCATCTAGTTATATTCAGTTCTGATAAGATAGCATGACTTTATCCTAAGTATGAAAAGTTGTGTTCTATTTTAAGCACTAAAACTTAGGCACCTTAGGCACTTTCTAGAAAAATTCTAGAAGAATAATTATTGCAGAAAATACCAAAGCACCACTAAACAAGACGCCTTCTCTATAGAACAGATCCAAAATTCACTGAAAACTGTTCTCATTAACAATGATATGATTATCGAGAACCTGAAAGGAATCCAGAAAGATCCGGAAGAGAAGCAGAAGCTGATGGATGGCCACAACGAGACTCACAGACTTCTTAGAGAGCAGGAGAGACTGGATGTGAGAATTCGGGAATTGGAAGAGAAGCTGAAAGAAAATGATGATTCGGAATTCAACGACTTTGATTTCTGTGATGGCACTGATGATTCTTTTTAATACTGGATCTCAGTTTTTGTTTTTTTTTTCTTGTTTTTCCAATGTTTTCCTGTTTTCTTTTGCATAAACATTTTGTTCTTATTCTTCCGACGATCTCAAACAATTGGAACAGGAATGAATTGTTCCGGCACACGGTTCATTAGACGTTGGGGTCTACCAGACAAGGAATTGCTCTTCTTCATATTTTATAAGCAGAATCATAAACTCTTTCCATGTTTTCGATGCACTTTGAAGAAAAATCTACACATAATTTGAAAACTGTATTGGGAAATTTCGACATTGCTCAATAAAACTCGGGAATATCATGACCCAAAATAACATGTGTGAAAACATGACTTCAAGTCAGACTGTATACACTTTCATTTGTTGGTTTCAGACTATTGGGGTAAGTTGAACTGATAAAAAAGAAGAAGAGTAAACGTCATAATTAAGTCTTTAGTCTTTTGGTTCTACCACCAAAACATGGAATCGTGAGAATTCCGAAAAAGTTATCAAATCATTTTATTGTCATCAGTTTCTGATAATTCTACTCCATGTTGCGAAAATTTGCTTCCCGAAAACTTTTTTGATGGTATATTGAGCTGGAGTTTTTGTTTCCTTTTCTGAAAATGACCTACCAACAGTCATCTCTCAAACCTTACCTCCATCACTAAACCATTATTTTTTGTTTCCTTATCTTTAATGCTCAAAACACACTACAGACTACACAAATGACCATTCGATTCGATTGATAACGACTTCAGTTTTAGACTCGAAACTCCACCATAAGCTATTTCTCTGTATCTGTCAGTTACCATAATACATGAATATTTAAATTAGTAGTTCAAACAAAAAAATAATTGATTACGTGGTTCTTTTTTTCATGTCGTGTGACTTGTTTAACAGACATCAATATACGAAGAGAAAGTAAACACCGCCTACATTTTCTTCTGATAACGGTGGGAGCAAAACTTATTAACTGATACTCAATTTCAGATTCTTTCTATTGAAAAGATGAGGAAACTACTCTTGTTTTCAATACTACCTGTGTTTGCCAACTGTTTGAATGTACTGTTTTATGTATCGGTTATTGCACAGTCTCATATCCCATTTCATAATACAGCTATCAAAGTTTTGTTGGATAGAGGGCATAATGTGGTGAGTTTGTTAGAGATCCAGATGAGAACTCGTGGAAATAATCTAATAGGATCTGAAAAAATTAATTTAAATTTTTAGGATCTTGTGATAGCCCGTTGAATGAAATGGTAAAGATTCATTTCCCTGCTGGAATCCGTCAAAACTACACGTTTGGATACGATGATCCTCATTTCTGGAGTAAACATGCATTGCATCTTTTCAATATTTTCGAGAAGAAACAAGTCCCATATGCTGAATTTTTAGCATTTGACGAGTTAACATTTCAACTTTGTGAGAGTAAGAAAACCAATGTTTTTTCTCATAGATTTATGGATTTTTATGAATTTTCAGAAGTAGTCCACGACGTTGATCTTCTTGAATATATCAAAAGAGGGAAGTATGATATTGGATTGAGTAGTGATTATGATCCATGTGCCAATATCATCATGCATGCAGGAGGTGTTCCAGTTAAAGCGAGTCAGTTCCAAACAGATCATTCCAAAATTCTAAAACAAAGTTATCAGGTATGATTCCAACTCCAATGTTCCAACCTCAAGTATACAGTGCTGGTCTTCCTTCACCTGCCAGTCTTTATGGAAGTGAGTTTGTTACTTTTGTTCCCAAAACCGTGTTTCTCTTTTTTCAGCAGCTCTCTATCCAAAATATGACGAATCCTTCTCGAGTCGGCTATTTCATCTCATCCGTCACACCTACAACATTTACTTTGTAACACCAAAACTCATGTATAGATATGTAAGGTTTTCTAGTGAATTAACAAACAATACTCTTCAATATTTAGAATACCCTCCTCCAAAAAACGTTCGGACCAACATTCCCATCCGTCGAAGAAATCGAAAGGAACGTTGATTTGGTACTTGTGAACAGCAATGAAATAATAGAGAAACCTCGTCCAATTTCTCATAAAATCAAATATATCGGAGGAATGGGGAAGAAGAAAGCAAAGCCATTGACAGAGGAATACAACAATATTCTTGATTCTGCTGCCAAAGGAGTTGTTTTATTTTCATTCGGAACACAAGTTCCCACCAAAAAAGTTCCAATTGAAATCCGTCGAAACTTTGTTGCTGCATTCAAAAAGTTCCCTGATTTCTTATTCCTTTGGAAGTACGATAATCTGACGGATGATCATGAGATGTTTGAGAATGTTCAGAATATTCATAGAGTCGAGTGGTTACCCCAGACTGATTTGTTAGGTAAGAAAGAGAAAAAGTCTCGATAAATCAAGCAAATTTTAGGCGACGACCGTGTAAAAGCCTTCATCAGTCATGTGGGACTAAATTCTTATCTTGAACTGGCAGCTGCTGGTGTTCCAGTCCTTTCAGTCCCTCTTTTCATCGATCAGCATCATAATGCACTGAACGGTACCATTCCTCTCTCTAATCCCTAGATTATCAATTTTTTTCATAACAGCTGCTGCTCGAGAAATTGGAGTTACTGTTGAAAAAGATCAGTTAACTGTGGAAAACTTGGTGAATGCACTTCAAAAACTGTTATTCGATCCGAAATACGAGAAAAATGCAAAAATGATATCGAAGATGATGGTAGAGAAGCCCGAACAAGCAGAGAAGTTGTTTGTTGACTGGGTAGAATATGCAGCTAACAATCCAGGATTCCATAAAGTGAGTTATCGATTTCAGCAGTGATATATTAAAAATATGTTTCTTTAGATAGTGAATCTTCCTGGTGCAGAATTAACTCCATTCTGGTATTATTGTTGTGATGTGATACTTGCATGTTTTGTATTTCTCACTGCATCATTATTCATTTTCTGGAGGCTTGTGAACTTCTTGAAGTGCCAAATTTTAATTCGATCGAAATCGAAATCTGAATAGAAAATCATCTTTCACAAAACCTTTATTGTTTGATCGGGTACTCTTTTTTTCGTTTCTCTGTTTTAATTTTTTGTTGAAGTTTTTAATAAAACAAACGTTTCGGTTAATCCTCTCTCTTTCCATTTTTGACTGACACCTATATCAAAAAACCGTATGGGATTACTGTCAAACATTATGAGTTTTTCGTCAATTTTTGTTCTTCTATTCCTCTTCTTATCGACCAGTTATGCCCGAGAACAGGTGACTTTTTGAAGTTTGATTCGAAATGAAAATAAAACTGAAATTGATATTTTCAGAGTGGAATGACAGCTTATGAATCGATTCGAAAATTGAGGGAGTGTATAGATTTAGTTGATGTAAGAATTGGGGGAAAAGGTTTTGAATAAATAGAGTTTTGGTTTTCAGAAACCCGAGTTCAAGAAGACGTGTGCTGGGAAATATGGAGTTGAGAAGGATCAGTGTGTGGAGAAGTTTACAAAGGTAGGTCATCTCAAAACTGAGTCGTGAAACTAAAACCTGAAGTTTTTTGTTCCTTGTTTTTCGATGTTTGCGATTAGTAATAAGCTAGAAGATGGAAAATTCAATCACCTGAAATTTTTAGAAATATTTTTGAAATAAAAATTCATGACACTTCCCATTATTTTCCAGAAAATGATGCCAACTTTGAATGCTTGTATCGAAAGAAGTCGTTCAAATCTCATTCCACTCCCCCACAGAGACGAGTTATAACATGAAACGAAACGGATTTGTGTCCCCCACACATTCTTTTTTTTCATCAATATTATTGTTCGATAGATTCTATTATTTTTCAATTTTATTTCTCTGTTATCCAATGAAAACCAGTCTATTTCTCAATTCAATCATCATATTTTTCTTCATCATTCGAATGGTTTTTTCTTCGGGATATGTGAGGAATTTCTCAATAAACTTTTTCAATCAATGAATCATTCAATCTCTTTGCAGCAAGAACCCAGTCTGCAGACGATTGAAAAATGCCACAATCAAGTGAAAGTGCATACAAGAAAAAAAAAGAACTTTGAACTCTAAAAATATTTCAGGAAAAGGAGAAATGTACATGCCACAAAAAGGATCCATTTTGTAATCGGACTTTTGCTGTGGTATCTTTTTCTCAGATGACCTCAATCTCATAATTTGAATTCCAGAATCATTGGAATAGCATATTCAAGTGCATTTCAGCAATTCAGAAAACTATGAAAAGCGAAGATAAGAAGGATGAAAAGAAAGAGGAAAAGAAGGAAGAAAACGAAGAAGAAGGAGAGGACTGAACGTTTTTCGTGTTTCTGCCCGCCCATCAAGTCTTTCAAATTTTCAATTTCTTGTGTTCAATTGTGTTTTTCGTTTTTTCTGCGATGTTTGCAACTTTGTCTCTTATTGATAAGAAAAGGTGGCACGATTCTCGTATCACCTCTCTTTTTTTTTTCGAATTTCATGGCATGTTCGGATTCATGGCGTGAAAAACTCATGAAATGGATGAAACATTTTTGAGAACTATGATTTCTCTTGTTTGCTTCCTAAAGAAGTTTTCTGGAGTCAGCGGAGTTCTATCTATAAAATTGAACCGAGTTCTTCGTTTCCCGAGAATTAAGAATAAAAATGATTGGTATTTAATTTAAGTATTTTCATAACATTAGTGATTTTGCATCTAGAAGGAGTACTCTTTTTTTTTGTATTTTGCGAATCTCACTGATTGTAGACTACGGTCATGATTTCTCGAAGGCGCACACTCCAAAATTTTTCTTCGAGTCCTGCGCCGACCGAGAAATCCCGCAGTGGGTTTTTCTGTGTACTCCTCTCGGATTTTTCTTTTTTCTGCTCCCTCAACAAAACTTTGCTCTAAGAAATTAGTCTAAATTTGTTAATTCAAAGCTGATTAACCAGAAAAAAAATTCAATACCCAACATAAACGTTCTGAACCGCTCTGAAAAAAAGATATTGCGAAATTATAAAATTTGACATGTTCTTTTCGCCGATAGTTCATTCTTCCGTCCTGATAAAAACTGTTTTCCTGAACGACGGATGTTCAGACATTAGGAAATCACATATATAATTCAATATACCACACCTTCACGTTTTGCGTTTATTCTTCCTAACCAAAATCAAATTTAGTTCAATTTTTCACTAATTCTTTGATTCGAATCCCAAGACGCAATCGGCACAAAGGGCATCTTTTTGAGTACTTCTTCCTCGAATTGTCATCGTTTCGTGAAAAAAAGGCTGACAAAAAAGTTGTTCTCACCTTTTCTTTCATGTTATGTTTGCGTCGCAGCCTAGAAGTAACAAGAGTGGGGAAAAAGTAATTCAATGCCAAAGACCACTTTGTTTTTTGTTCATCAGTTTGTTTAAAAGGGTTCAAAGTTCCTTCTTTTCTTGCTCGATTCTTGGTTTCTCAAGGACGGTTTTTATCGAATCTGGCATTGTTATCTCCCTTGACCTGTTCCCTTCTAGATACAATCTTGTATTCCCCCGATAAACTTGAGTGGGTTGCATAGACATTCTTCTTTCTTGCACTTTCCGTTGTTTTTTCCATGCAATACGACCAGTCTAGTTCAGAAAGAAACGGTAGCTAATTATTCGTTTTATGAATATAATACGTCCTATAAACAATGCAAAAAGCGCTCCTCCCCGGGGCCCACAATATATAAATAACTGTGGTTGTGGTGGAGTGTGGAGAGACTGAGTAGGCCACAAAATAATGATGACATTGATTTGTTTGTCCAAAAAAGAAAAGAAGGGGGTCGCCTCCTTGCAGGAAAAACGGCGACTCTTGCCCCGCTTTTTCTCACCTTTTCCGTTTGAGATTGGTTTTTTTTTAATCTTTTCCCGAAATGTTTGGAACTCCAAGTAAATTTTCAAAATGATGCAAATTGAGTTGTTGTAGGCTGGGATTCGATTTTTCGTTCAGTGAAGTAGAGTTTCATGTATAGTACTCAGTCATCATGTTTTATTGGCCAATATATTGGTTGAGGAAACATTTTCTCGATCAAAATTTTTCGAATGTTCTAGACCCATTGTTGTGTTCTTTGATGTTGCAACGAATCGTTCTTTTCTGATCTTTAAAATCGAAAACTAAATACAGATTTAGCCAGTTGAATTGAAAATTCATAACTCTTTGTTTTTCAATTTTCTCCTCAATTTTTCCCTTCGAAAATTCCGAATTTTCAGAAAATGGCTGAAGCTGACATCGCTGTGATCGGATTGGCCGTAATGGGCCAAAATCTGATTCTGAACATGAACGATCATGGTTTCACTGTGTGTGCCTTCAACAGAACCACAAAACTCGTCGACGATTTTCTCGCCAACGAAGCGAAGGGAACCAAAATCATCGGAGCTCATTCGATTGAGGAGATGTGCAAGAAACTGAAGAGACCACGCCGTGTTATGATGCTCATTAAGGCCGGAACTCCAGTCGATATGATGATCGAACAGATTGTTCCACATCTCGAAGAAGGAGATATCATTATTGATGGAGGAAATTCCGAGTATACCGACTCGAACGTAGGTGGTTTTGTTTATTTATTTGTATTGTTGTAATCCTATTAAAACTGTTTGTTAGACTGTTTTTCTTCGTTTTCTGATTGAATTCCTCATCTATTTTTTCAAAAAATTATTTACAGAGACGTGCCGAACAACTCGCCGGAAAGGGAATCATGTTCGTTGGATGTGGAGTCTCCGGAGGAGAAGAAGGTGAGCACTCAAAAATACATTCATTGGCATCGAAAGATTATAAACTGGGATTTTCAAAATATAAACATCACGGGGACACGGTTATTATCTACATCTAGTTGGCTTGTTCCATCGAGTCTGAGCTTTTGATTGATCCATTTTCGAGAGATTTCTGTTGGCGATAATGTTCTGGGACTGGTTTGTTGATAACAGTTAGCCTGAATTCGTTAATTAGACTTTTCTTCGATGTAAAAACTGACCAAAACGTAGCGAAAACTGCCTTGTGGTCTGATGGACTGGCTCCCCGCATACAATCATATTTGATTGGTTGAAGCCACTCCGAATTTCTCACCCAATACAATACTCGATCCTAAAATTCACGAAATTCTTTTTATCTCACTATTTGGATTACCGTGAACGATGGAATTCTCTTTGGCACATAAAAATCCGTATCCGGTTCAAACTTATGAGTTGGCGGGAATCTAACTGGGGCTTCAGTGAAATCTGCAAACGCCTCCTTCTTCTTTCTGTGGTTTGCGAATTCTTCCGTCTCCAAAATTTCATTAAATATCTTCTCTTGCACCTTTTCTGGATTACTCCAATCAGTAGTATTCTCTACTGTTACCCGGAAATTCAAATCTCCAGTCCATAAAACCACCTGAAAAAGCTCCATGAAACCCGTACTAAAGTATCGGAAATGTGCCTACGTCAGAGGCGAAAATCTGGTCGCTTGCATGAGCGTGAAACTTGGCGAGCTGTGGAAAACGGAGTGTGCGCACCACTTTCACGTAGTCTTGGACACGGAGTTGTGGTGTTGCATCTGAACAATAGGAATTTTTAAATTGCAAAAGTTCCTCTTTCGTTCTAACTCACGAGACAAATGGCATCCGATGAGCACAATGAATCTTTGATATAAACGGAGACAAACTGCAATTGCCCCTTTCGTTCTCACTGGCTTTGCCATCGCACCGGAAGCGATAAATGTGACTTGTGGTTCTAGAAGAAGGAAAAAATGGAAGATATGTTTTTCGAAAAGAAATTGCGCTTACGAATCACATAACGGATATGCTTGTTCTTTATGAAAACTATAACCATTTGACTCCAAGCCCTATAGGAAAGGTACAGACGGTGTCCTGGAAGAATTGGCTCCAGAATCTTTCTAGCATCTTCGTGGAATGTTCTGAAATCAGAAGTGATCGAATTTTCAAAAATAATTGTAACTCACGGTGCAGTCGTTGGTATCTCTTGAAGAGAGATGAATAGAAGATCGCTATCCATTTCCTCACTCCTCTCGTTGATTTTTTGTGCAAGATGATTCAAAACCTTGCCACCTTTCTCGTTGATATTCCATGTCAATGCACATATTTTTAGTTTTCGGTCTCCCATTGCTTCGATGACTTCGTAACTAACAATCGGAACATTTCCGAATCCTTTCACCGCCGGTCTGAAATCCCATTTGTGTCGAAAGACAGAAAAGTGGATGAATAAAAAGACACATACGTTTTACTCTCTGTTTCAATGCAGTATTCCCAATTGCCGTCGCTGATCTCGTTAACTGAAAAAGAGTGAATTGGCAATTGGTAGGAACAATGGGATTATCGAAATGGGAAAGCAATAGGAGAGGGATTAGTGAAAGGGAGCTTACATGCGCCATTACGCAACGTGGCAGGCTGAGAAGAGGAGCGGTGCCAATTCTGTTGACGTCCTGGAGTTGTTGCCAATTCTTGTGCAGATTCTGTAGAGGCTTGAGACCGAATTGTAGGTGTTGGAGTAGTACTGGATATTGATGGAGAATTGGCATCTGAAAGTTACTAGTTGATCAGTGATTACGGTATTAAGATTTCTAATTTCTACTTCTACAACATTTTCAATCCTTATCGTACCCTTTTCCTAAGAGTGTCCAATCCAAAAAAAACGAGACCGGTTCTTACCCATTTCCTGCCTATTTGAATGGTGTGACGGCTAGCCGAGAATAGGGGAAATAAGTTTTTTCTGTCGTGACAAAGTTATTGCAATGTCTTGTTTTTTCTCAAAGAGAAAAGTGGATACAAGAATTGGAAGAGGAGGGAGAACACAGAAACAAACGATGGCGGGGCGCCCCGAGCGACGACAGGCGAAGACCTCGACCAACACTCTTGACGTAGAGATAGAGTGATGGAGGGTTTTCAGAACGACAGAGAGAAGGAACTTTTGAATAAGAGTTCTTTATTTGGGTGAGTGATAAAATGAACGGCGCCGGGTTTTAATGGCAGCCCGGCTACCCCCACTGACGGGGTTAGTTGAGTGCTATATAATGTAATGTAAATTTAAATGTGCAAAGAGAGAAAGCACATACACAAGTGCAGAAGAGGAAGAGATGAAAAATAAGAAAAGAGTGGAAGAAGAGAAAGAGACGTAGAAGTGAAATGGAAATGAGAGATGTGAAAAGTAGAAGAAGGTGAAATTGGCCACCAGTGGCATTCAGAAGGCAACTACAAACTTATTCATGTTGCTAAGGGGCAACGTGTCTCCGATTACATTTCTTTCAAGTGGAAATGTTCGTTTCCTTCTTCCCTTCTCCTCCTTATATGTCTCTACTCTAGACGGAACCGACAAGAAAGATACTCTAACATGACAGAAAATTACAAGTACAATTTCTTCTGACTTGATAATAATAGACAATTCAGAAAATTGTAGGTTTCAGTCCTGGAACTCACCTAGATGTGTACCGAACCAAGGGAATACTCGGGACATCCCTAGTAAATTGAAGCTTCCGGCTCCAAAACACCCGAAAATTGTCTTCGTAGTGCTTTTTGTCTAGTTATGCATATAGGAGAGGCCAGAGTGAAATATCAAATCAAAAAAGGAAATGTGGCCACGGAGAATGAACAAAAAAAGGGGCAAGAGGGGGAGGGAGTGGTCATGAGATACCTATATATGCACACGTGAATGATTTTTGGGAAGAAAATTCATGGGAGAAAGGAGAAGAAGAGATGGCCTAATTGAAAAGAGCATCAATTCGTGACGAAGATATTGAAAATTTTTCGGAGAAAGAAGAATATATGGACGAGGAATGAATAGAAGAAATAGGGTTGAATGGCGTTATTCATTGCTTTCGACTTCAAAAATGAATGGGCAGTAACCTATGCTTGGGTATTAGTCAAGTTTTAAGACTCAGAAGACTATATCAGTGCAGTTCTCAGGCCGTTTGCCCTACAATGATAAGATTCCAGTCGTCAGGTGTCTTTTATTTTCTTTTCTTCAGTGAAGATTTTAACTCGAATTATGGTTGCTCATATAATCCAGAGCGTAACCAACCCCAAATTCCGGGTGAAACATTTACGATAATCACTACTTTCTATTTTCGTTAAAAGCTGGAATAATTGTTCTTGTTATTTAGCAAGCCAACTTTCCCAGAATATTTTTCTAATTTCCGTCTGTCAATTGAAAAAAACCATATTCTTTTTGATACACTTACCGAACGTATAACTCCGAATAAACAGCTTTTTCATCATCTTGGCTCCAGGTAGTATGGAGTTTGAAATCCAAAAAACGACGAATATCTTGGCTCTTCCTTCCGTTTCTAACGTTTATCGACGGCGAAACACGCAAGAAACAAAAAAATAGAAAACGGCGGATGTTTTATCGTTGTCCTCTTGAATCCCGAGAGAAAGAAGAAGACATCTGGAGGAAATGTATTGAAGAATGAGCCTGAGGAATTTTCTTGTCAAACACGAAATGAAAAGGGTTTCTGCACGGAAACAGAATATTTTGGCAAGAAAATGACAGAATGACGAGAAAACGAATGACATGAGGAAGCACTTACCGGATTAGGGATGAGAATTGTCAGACGATTTGAGAGAAAATGGAAATACGAAAAAGAAGACATTTATGGTGTTAATCTTTTGTCATGAAAGGAAAACAGTCTACTACAGTTTGTCAAAGCAATTCAGTCAGAGCAGAAATATGAAGAGTTAACGAGAACAAATAGGTTTTTTCTTTCTCATCACGAAAAATACTACTATTGCTTTTACTAATACTCGTCTCCTAGTCTACTTCTGCTCTGACACCCCAATTTTAGAGTGGAGAGCCAATTCCCCATCCTCTCTCGTCCCTCCCATTTTAGCTGATACGTCCGTTGATTAAAAAAAAAAAAGAGAAAAAGCAACGGAAATTGGGACGAGATGCATTTGTGTTTGTGCCTTTTTTGGCATAATTAGAAGAAAAAACTATACGAGTTAGCCAATTTCCTTTCTGAATTGAGTAGGCGATTCGTGTTGAGAGGTGGAGATTTCCGAGGAATTTTTCGTATCTGGATACAACACGTTAGAGTGACCAGAAGATTTGTATTTGTTGCAAAGAATTTGTGTGGAGAGGGTGACGAGGAATATAGAGCAGAATGGAACTTACGTGATTAAATCGGAATTTTGATGTGGGTAGGGTAAAATTGAGCTGGAAGAATATCAAATGAACGTGCGTTAATCTGAAGATAAAAATCATCGTACAGGCTAATTTCAGATTGAAAACTGAAGAAATGATTTCTCATGAAACTTTCAACCGAAAATCAAACTCAAAAAAGAATGATGCATCGATACACATCAAAATGCCTTTTAAAAGTTGAGAAAAATGTTCTTGAATAATTTTTTCCGATTATTCGGAACAATATTCATATGATTCATTTGAGTTGTTTCCCTGTTTCTTTGCAAACCGATTGCAACGCAACTTGATAAAAATTAAACAGAACACCCTTAGAAATTACTCAAACTTTCCGAAATAAATCCAGTTATTAATTTGCAGGAGCCCGTTATGGACCATCTCTGATGCCAGGAGGAAATCCAGCTGCTTGGCCACATCTCAAGGATATCTTCCAGAAGATTGCTGCAAAATCAAACGGAGAACCATGTTGTGACTGGGTTGGAAATGCCGGATCCGGACACTTTGTGAAGATGGTTCATAATGGAATCGAATACGGAGATATGCAATTGATTGCCGAGGCTTATCACCTTTTGAGTAAGGGAGTCGAATTGAATCATGATCAGATGGCTGAGGTTTTGAATGACTGGAATAAGGGAGAATTGGAATCATTCCTAATCGAAATCACTGCTAATATCCTGAAATATCGTGATGAGAAGGGAGAACCAATTGTTCCGAAAATCCGTGATTCTGCTGGACAAAAAGGAACTGGAAAGTGGACATGTTTTGCTGCTTTGGAATACGGACTTCCAGTTACTCTTATCGGTGAGTAGAATGATTCCAGAAGTATCTGGAATATACTGTTTCACAAAAAACTATTTATCATTTCAGGAGAAGCTGTGTTCGCCAGATGCCTTTCAGCATTGAAAGACGAACGTGTCCGTGCATCGAAACAACTTCCACGTCCACAAGTATCAGCTGATACTGTTATTCCAGACAAGAGAGTCTTCATTAAACAAATCAGCAAAGCTCTCTATGCATCCAAGATTGTCAGTTACGCTCAAGGATTCATGCTTCTCGCTGAAGCATCGAAACAGTTCAAATGGGATTTGAACTTCGGAGCAATTGCTCTCATGTGGAGAGGTGGATGCATTATTCGCTCCAGGTGATTTCTTTTTAATGCTTTTTTTTTTGACTGAATCATTTTTAGATTCCTCGGAGATATCAAACGTGCTTTCGATAATAACAAGAATCTCTCGAATCTTCTTCTCGACAATTTCTTCACCAAGGCCATCACTGAGGCGCAGGTTTGTGTTGTTTTCTGGTAGTTTCTTGAGTACAAACTATGCAAAATGTTTGATTGTAAAATAAACTTTCTTTTATCAATGAAGATCGAAAGTTGAAGTTTCGATATCTTTTAGGAAGTAAAGTATATTTTCTAAACAGCAGACAGATAAATCAAAATAATTTTTTTTGTCGAAAAGTCAGAAGTCAGAACAAATGTCTTATCAAATTTTAGGCGATTCTTAGGATTTTGATCATGATATACATATAAAATATTCTTCCAGGATTCATGGCGTGTCGTGATCTGCTCAGCCGTCCGTCTTGGTATTCCAGTTCCAGCCTTCTCATCGGCCCTTGCCTTCTACGATGGATACACCAGTGAGGTAAGAATGATCTCTATCATAATCAGGTGTACCTTGTTGCACTGAAACTTGTCTATAACTTTAAACAATACAAACACACGTGAATTTCACTCATTCGTTCTGTGATCCTCTTCTCTTATGTGTTTTGTAATTATCTCACGTGTACTCATTTTTCTACAATCCATTTGACGAATTTGACCGCCATTGCCGGTCTGCCAACTACTATGATTAACGAAACAATGAGAACTTCCAGGTCGTCCCAGCCAACTTGCTCCAGGCTCAAAGAGATTACTTCGGAGCTCACACCTACGAACTCTTGGCTCAACCAGGCACCTGGGTGCATACAAACTGGACTGGAACCGGAGGACGTGTCACTTCAAACGCTTACAATGCCTAAGCAATAAACTCAGTTTTTACGTTATATTAACGTTCATTTTTTTCTATTCATTTAACTCGATTAATCTTCTCTTAATTTCAGTCTTTTTTAACTGTGATCGATTAGTTTTTATTTTTATTTCCTCTTTCTAATTACTTCCCCATTTTATTGCAGTATTCGATTGTGCATTCGTGTGAAATAATATAAAACTGTTCTATGGTTTGTTTTGTGGTTAGTCCCCTTCTGTTATCAGAGCAGGACGATCATTATGCAAAACAGTTGGATTAGGAGAAACAAGGAAGAGTGTAGTATCTTTGATGCGGAACTAGAGGAGCCATCAGATAAAGGTCAAGTGGAAGAGTCTCAAAAATCAGGAGTCTCCCAAACTTTGAACTCGAAATCTTCGAAACACGAGATGGTTTGAATCGAGAAATCTCTCTGAGAATGAGTCATTAAACGAGATAAAAATATCAAATTCCTAAAAAACAAAAATTCGTTTTTTTCCATTGTTTTACCCCCATCGAAACATCTGATTATTATGATATCAAATAAGTGATTAGACGAAGAAAAAACTACAATTTATTTATGTTCGAATTGAGAGGAAAAACCGGTTGATATCTGTAAATAATAGAGATAAATTTAGGAAATTGTCGTTTATTTCAAAGTTTTACGATGATTTTGACACCGGAAATCAAATGGAAATGTTTGTACCTGGAATTCGAGGTTTGCAACTTGATAAGTTGCGGTTATAGGGAAAGCTTCGGGAAACTTCTAATAGAATGACATGAACTGCAATTGAATAACAAAGATATTTCAGGATATTAGCAGTGATTTCGATTAGGAATGATTCCAATTCTCCCTTATTCCAATCATTCAAAACCTCAGCCATCTGATCATGATTCAATTCGACTCCCTTACTCAAAAGGTGATAAGCCTCGGCAATCAATTGCATATCTCCGTATTCGATTCCATTATGAACCATCTTCACAAAGTGTCCGGATCCGGCATTTCCAACCCAGTCACAACATGGTTCTCCGTTTGATTTTGCAGCAATCTTCTGGAAGATATCCTTCAGATGTGGCCAAGCAGCTGGATTTCCTCCTGGCATCAGAGATGGTCCATAACGGGCTCCTGCAAGTTTATATTTAGGTTTATTTCGGAAAGTTTGAGCAATTTAGTTTGACTGATTGCGCAGATTCTTTCTAAGATACTGACTTCAAACAACTGAGAAGCACTGAGCGTTCTCAATCTCTAATAGTGATTATGGCGGTATGCTGAATCAGATCTTTTTCCAAAACATATATCTCAAACGTGGTCGGAGCTAAAAAAAAAAAAGTTGCGAACCGCAAACTTTCTTAAAAATAAATTTGGAGCAAGTTTGCAGTTGACAACTTTTTTCTAGCTCCGCCCACGTTTGAGATATGGACAGTTCTGATTCGGGACAGTTTTGATTTAGCATACCGCCGTGAATATTCCCTGAAGTTACCGTAATTCTCATTCATTTTGAATACGAATTTCAGTCCAATTGACCACTCTCTTCTGATACTTCATTTCTCTATTTACCCATCTCTTATCTCTTTTTTATCAACACACAAAATGCTAATTTTGCTTATTTATTTATAGAGTTTTTAACGGTGCAAACTCTTTTTTTCTGTTTCTTTCTCTTCTTTTCGTATAGTTGTAGTCTTTTCAAGATTAAAACTTTATGAGTCATTAAAAACGGAACCCGTTTTAATATCAATTATGCCGCATTCAAAAAAGTTGAATGGGATATTCAAAGAGAGAAATTGCACACAAAAAACATGGAGAAGCAATGAAAATGGGGTCAAATGGCACCTCAAAAAGAGGCAGGGTCAAACAAGAAATGATAGAAAAAAGAAGAAGTTCTGAATGGAGAACAGTCAATGAGATTGGGAAAAGGGTAAAGCTGAAGAGAGAAATCTGAAGAAAAAGAGAAATTGATGCTTATAAGAAAAGGGAATTCAGAAATTAATCTGAGAGGTCTGGAGATGAAATAGTCCTTCGAAGAGTTGCTTCACGGGCTTCTTGAGCAGCTCTCAATGAGTTTCTCATCTTCCTTTCAAATTCTGAATCCTTGACGGCTTCAATTGCTGGGATAGCTGGAGAAGCTGACGTCTTCTTTGGCTCCTCCGTAGTCTCCACAGTCTTCTCAGAAGAGGAATCATCATCTCCGATCTTGTGGGTGTAAGCGAATTGATCCTTAGTTGGGAGGTTGTAGATGACGTTCTCAAGCTCTTCGGCGACAGTCGAGACGTTCATTTTGATCTTCTGAGACCATCTCTGGGCACGATTCATCTTCTTTTCTTCGCATTCTCCAAGCTCGGCGACGATTTCTGAAAACAATAAAAAACTTGTTTTTGGTTATCAATCAAAAGAACCTTATCAGACTGGAGAACACAATTTGTATTCTTCCTGGTCTTAAGGGAGGTCAAAACAATAAAAAGTATTTCTCACCTTTGGTCTCTTCAATTTTAACTCCACGAATCCACATCCACAACATCACCAATGGAGCTCTTTGTCCTGGTTTTCTTGGCAATACAATGAACAAAAGAAGTTGAATGAAGGCCAAAAGAGATCCAACTCCATTTGGGAAAATGAGATAGAAGTCGTTCTTCAACAATCCATACAAAAACCATTCAGAAGACACCAAGAAGTTGGCAATGCACAATGGAAGTGGAAGAGTTGAAGTAGCCCATCGACGGATGACAACTCGAATTCCACCGAGTGGAGCTGCGAAGTCAGCGATGTTGAGGGTAAGACAGACAATTCCCAATGGATGGAAGATCTTCATTCCGAAGAAGTGAACTCCCAAAACCAAAGAGGTGCAGATTCCAATGACTCCGAGGACTTTCAATGAGATCCACAGCTTCTTTTTGGTCATGCACCAATAGAAGATTGTGTATGTAGTGTAGAGAATCACTTGACATCCAGTAACCCATTTAACAGTTCCATCATTCTTCAACCATCCATATGTCATCCAACAACATCCACCAACAACTCCCATAAGGAATGGAGCACCAGAGATTTCTTTTGTGTCTTTACGCTTCCAGATTTGACGGCATATTGGACTGAAAAGGAGAGTTCATTTAGAAACTTGTCAAGGAATCAAAAGAAAACTTACATTCCACAGAAGAATAATCCGACTGTAGTGAAGAAGGCAAGAATAGAGAGAAGATTCAAGAATGAGAATCCTTGAGTGAAAATCTCGAACATTTTGTTCAGAGAGTCAGTTGTGCTAAGATGGCACTTGTTTTAATAAATGAAAAGAGTCAAAAAGTCTTTGTTGGACTGGCCTTTTTCGATCGACTCTCAGTCACTTTTGTATCATCTCCTTCTTCCTTAGCTCCGCCCACTTTTGAGACCTTCGGCGGACGAAGACGATGGAAAGGAGGGAGGGGCATACAGTGTGTGTATACAATGTGTTCCTAGAGAGAAGGGGTGGTGTCTTTTACTTTAATTCATGCTAATCATTTCCGCTCTCTCAATTTTTCAAAATACTGAGATCTATGAGCCTTTGAGCCGAGAGAGATGAGTCACTTCATGGAATTGGGGGCAATTTAAAATATTATTGAGATGGAGAAAAAGGGCAGTGACCAGTCAAGAGCAGCTCAAATCGTTTTGGTCATTTTATTCAGATAGGAGAGGTTTTACGGTAGATTTTGTTTGGTGAGAGTTATGAGGGGAAAGGTTTTGAGTAAAGCTTCAAAGAAAAGATATAAGCCCAGATTGGAGATTTCGATTCGAAACTGGGGATTAGCCAGTGAATGATTTAGACGTAGAGTTTAGGTTAACGCCAGATTTTAAATTGAAAATCCATCCAATAAGATTCAGAATCTCAAAATTAACTGATTCAGCGTCCAATCATACTTTCAATCAGAGTTGGCAATACTCTCATACCCTGTGGGATTGTAGACTTTTGAGATAACTGTTTCAAGAAGCTGTCTAGAAGAGTGTTGAAAACTATGCCTAGTTTTTGAAGCACAGCAAATTCAATCTTTTTACGGGGGAAATTGGTGGATAAAGAAACGTTTACATTCGATAAAATTCATATCGTCCGTGGTCTGGATCCCAAATTTCCAAAATCATATTAACCAAGCGTCAATTTCACCAATCTTTCAATTTTAATGAAGACTTCTCAGATTCTTCGCCTGTTGACTATTGAAGGTTCAAATTTTCTGATTAATCACACCTACAGTACTCCATCTACAGTACCATTCCTCAGTCTTGACATCATTCAAGACTACTACGAGTACTATCACTTCTTCATTTTTCTATTTCTAGAATTCTTACACAATTCATTCTCCATGTCTACAGTGTTCATCTCCTTCTTCAACAAAACTATGTACATCAAAAAAGAAAAGAAGAGAAGAATCCGAAAAACGGGGGAATAAAGCATCATGAAATCACTTGTGATCATAAACTACTGCAACGCGATCTCATCCCAAACCAATGATTTATAATTTATAACCACCCATCGATATCGTTTCTGATATAGGGAGAAGAAGAAGAAGGAGAAGAAGTATTTGTGTAGTTACTACGGAGAATAATAAATAACAGACAGTTCAAACATTTATAAATTTACAACGATTTTCTAGATTCCTTTAGGATTTCAGAGGCGACCCGAGTTCATGATAGTTTTTGAGTTTTCAAGTTGCTCTAACTGTTTGTAAGGAGGTTTCCTTCTTTATAGGGCAGTACTGTAGAAATCAACTTCTAACTCTCGAAGAACTAATTAAGTTCAATGAGCAATAGATGTAAAGTATAAAACGAACATGAACATAGACAACTGGTGAGCTTTCAGATGCTCCTTCAGGTTAGAAGCTCAAGAGGAGGTTGGTATCGGAACTTTATCTTCAATTTCTTTTCTTCCAGATTTAAACTCCAAATCATCAGTTCCGAAGCTTGTATAATAACTCCTGGAAGTTCTCATATTCTGACAGTAGTTCTCATTTTTTGCGAATTCTATGAGTCTCGAACCATCTGGAATCATGTACCCCCAATCATTCTTTGAAACCTCTTTTCCTTGCCAACCACTGAAACAAGAACGAGACCAAGTAGTACGTCAAACGAAGAAAACAGACACGGACACAATACCCATTGATGACACTGTTTATTTGTTCATGCTCGTGGCTCTTTTTCCTTATCCATCCATCTTTTTTGATAAGAGACACAAAAGTTACGTCAGAAGAACACTTGCCCTCGTTAAACGACTTATACAAGAAGACACAAACAGAGAGAAGAAACCCTTCTTCCCTTCAGAAGAATAAGTGGACGAATCCATTCGGGTAACGTCATCTCAAATATTTCCGATGTGAAGGGAAAAAAGAAGGGGAAAGGGATGGAAAAGAGACTGCACGTGGATCAGACATGTGAAGATGAAAGTACTTATCACATGGCGAATGATACGGGGGGACGAAATTTGGAGAAGGAGACGGGGCGAATCTGTAATTTATGACACCTTCGTGAGAGATTTGGGTTGACTGTAGAGTACGGTCTGTTCAAGGTTCATTACGATGATTGGGGGAAGAATTGAGATCAAGGACTGGACTGGGGACAACGGGAACTTAACGAACTGTTGGTGTTTTTTGGATTGAGTAGGTGTACTTCCTCATTGTAATAAAGATATTTCAGGAGATGTTTCCGGTGAGTTAGTCAACTGTATAATAGGGTTCCGGGAGGGTCAGAGTTCTGG
>GL379878.1:179818-285363 GCA_000143925.2 Caenorhabditis brenneri | reverse complement strand
AACAGATATGAGTGAGCTGAAGCTTCCTCTGTAGAGCTCGTTTACCATAGGTTAGGAATCACTAAAAATTGGTGCTCTGAAAGTAAAGGCTTCTGTGAGTGGATTCTGGAATTTCTAGCCCTCATTGGATCCTATGAGTCTGGAAATCTTTATCTGACGTAGCTATATCAACTGTGAATTGAACAAATGGGGCCTAATCAGATTTTCAGGTTAAGATTTCCAGACTCTCAGGCTCTAGTGAGGGCTGGAATTTTCAGAATCCACTCACAGAATCATCTACTTTCAGACCACCAATTTATAGAAAGTTACGGACCCATGTGAGAAAACCATTCCTTGTGGCATCTCCCAATTCCTTGGAAATCCTCGTTCAAAATTTCACCTTCCAATGTTCACAAAAAGGTCAGCAGTCAAAGATTTTATCTTACGAGTAACATAAGACAAAAACATAGACATGTGAATTGTCGAAAAAAGTGAAATGCAAACATCAAAAAACAAGAAAAAATACAAAAAGAATTCGATTAAATACCGTATATTTACACATTTTAGCTGAAAATTGTGTCAACTGGAACAGACTGCAAAATGTGGTACTTGTCTATGGAAATGAGCAAGCAAAAATACTGGAGTAATCAAGGAAAAGAAAAGCTTGAGGAGCAAGATATTCAGAAATAGAAAAAGTTCCCGACATAGAAACTCAAAGCTACTCTTCAGGTATAACAGGTTCGAGCATAGTTTGAATGTGATTTTGGAAGTTCGGTTCACCAGACTTCTGTGGGATTTGAGCCACCCTTTGATTTGTTATTTTGATCTACCAACATTCTCAAAAGTGCATCATCCTAATCATCACTTCCCACTCACAATGACACCATCTGGACCATCTAAATTATAAACAAGCTTCTTCTACTTCCCCCAATCCCTCTCTTCATACTTTTCGCCTTCCCTGCCATCAATTTTTCAAACTTCCTATACCAGTATTCATTCTAATTTTTTGAAATGTTGTTCCGCGTCAAAATATTTGCATTTCGAATTGTTGGTCAAAAAGATCCGCCTTCTTCCCTCCTCACTCGTTTTTTCGACTGTTTGATTACTGTCCGGACGACGAGGAACCCTAATCAAACAAATATTTTCTTTTTTCTTCGCGCAAAAAGTGTCTCCGAAGAAGCAGTTTTGACACATTCTCACTTGATGATAACCACGTGGAAATCAAGCTTGGCTCGTAAAATATTGGAGAGATTGGATTGTGTTCTCTCTAAATTGGAGGCCCATTTTCTGAGACACTTATTGTTATAGCGTTGTTGGGTGCAGCTCTATTTGAGTTAGAAAACGTTTTCTTGGTACACTGGCTGTTTAGTATTGAAAAACTGGTCCTAGTTTTCAACATTGAGTCTATCTTAATTTCAGTAGTCCTTCTCAAAATCCTGCTTTACACTGTCAATAGACAGTTTTTATTCGAGGTTGTGATCTCTATATTTCTCTCATTTCCGTTTTATCACTGTGACAAAGTGTGTCTCAAATTACCATAACTCTGTCATCATCAGGTTCAAAACGTTCGAAGTACAACACATTCTTCCCTTTCTCAGTCACCATCATACCTGGAAACCATTCAGTTTTCTTCCATTCCTTTCCAACCTACAAAATGAGAAACCATCCCATTTCCCCATTCTTCTTTTGTAATTGCACAATTGCAACATGAAAACATGAAAGTTTGTTGAAAAAGAAGGGAAAAAAGAAGAAGAAAAATGAGAAATGAAATAGGTTTCTCGTGTTCAAATTGCCTGCGATTCGCTTCCTCTTGACTGGAAATGGTCAAGAATTCGTCCTTCTAAAATTTTTGTATTTTCGTTTTCAAAAAAAAGATACATGGCAGATAACAAATAGAGACATACGTTCCTGTTTCTCTTTATTGTTATTCCATTTTCCTTTTTTGTTTTTTAGTTTCTCTACCTCCAACCTAAAAAATGGGATTTTATCTGATTCAATTCAGTCATGGAATACCACTTTCATTTGTTTTGAAAAATTAGGGAAATTGAAATTCTCGAGAATAGAACATTCATTTTTGTTGTCATCTTCTTTACTGACTAATTGAAAATTCCAAATATCTGTTCATCTCTATTTCTGTCGTTGAATGGAATGTACTTTTTGAAAAAAAGAAAACAAAATGTTTCAACTGTGATGACGGTTTAGGAGATCAGTAGACAACCCCACCCAGATTTTGAGACATGAAAGTTTGGGTTCTACAAGAATTGCTCTTGGAAGTTCTGATTCTTTAAGGTTGACCTCTGAAATTTTTTTAAAATACATTTTCAGATTACTTAAACCAAATTCAAATTTTTCAGATTTTGTTAGATTTTGGTTAGTTAATTAATATCATTTAATTAACCTATGTTTTAATCAAAAAACGATGAATCTAATTGAAAATAGCTCAGAGCATAACAAGCAGTATTTGTTTTATTATACACGATCATTTTGAACCGGCTCTAACCTACGAAAATCAGGTACTCAACATCATCATATCCAAGAATTGGAGTAAACCATTTCTTCCAACAAATCACAGAATAAGTTGAAACGAATTAAACCTAATTGGATTAAATTCATCTAACAAATAAACTTCACAAGTTTCGAAAAGAAAGCATTCCCAGTAATAAAAAGATCTCTCGTTTCGGAAAAGAGAAAACTCTTTTCTTCTTTTGAATATTCATGAAACTTCATAGTACAGTTCAAAAGTGATAGTACTTTTCTTTTTTCATTCATGTCCATTTTTTTACATTTGAAACATACCTCTCCCTCTCTCTCCTCTTCTTCCTTTTTTTGCCACTGGTCTTCTTTTGACGAGAAAAACGCGTTTTCGGTTGTAAATGTTCAGAGCTATTTGATGTACAGAGAGGTCGTTCGACGAACAGTTTTTCTAGGTCAATAATCTGAAATAAACAGGTTACTTTTACTAGAAAAATGAACACTAAATAATGGAGTTTTTTGGACCTTTTGGGTTTTTTTCCTGAATTCTATAATTGTGGAGAAGAAAAACGAATAAGGAAATCCCTAGTTCCATTGGTTTGGCACCAAATTTTCAATGAATTTCTATAACCTGCAGAGCAAAACGTTTCATATTTATTTAAATTTGTTTAGGCATGTTTTCCGTTTTGATAGTAACTGTTATCTAAATGTGCGGGCATCCTTGTAATGATATACTTCCATAATGATAATGTTGTTTTTGGGCAAAATAGGTACTCAAAATTATGGTTTGCATTGTTTTTTACTATATTTTTCAGTAACTAACAGAGCTGGAAACTGTGGAATCTGTTTCAATATCGATTATATTCAACTCATTTGTTAGGAGCACAATTAAGTTTTTTTTGAATTATCTACTTATTTCTATCTTTGAGCTCGATAATTTCGAAACAATTTTCGAAAGTCATAAACCTTTTTTCAAGAAGTGAGCTGAGTTATTGACTAAATCATTTCTGATCTGAGATATAACTTCTTATTTGTAAACCTCTAATAAAATGGCGCCCCTCTATTTTATCACTTGACAGCGATCCTAGCGGAATAAAGAGAAACAGAAGCTGATAATGACATCAGTTGACACAAAGAAGAACAAAACGACACGTCAATAAAACACCGTGTCATTTCATTAACGGTTCTGATGCGCCCCGGAATAAGTTAGGGATTCCTACTGTTTCTAGGTTTCCATGGAGTCAAAAATATCCAACTTCGATTCCATTGGAACCCATAGAGAAATCCTCCTTCCTACTCTCCCACTTCTCTTCAACACCAAACCACAGCTTCTTCTTCTCCTTCTTCAGCTTCTTCAAACCCCAATCATCATCAATATTTCCTTGTTTCTCTTTCCCTCTCTCTTCCCTTGTTTTCCCTCTCTCTCTCTGTTGAATTCTCGACCCTCCGAAACCTGTTTGAGGTAGTCAGAGAGAGGCATTCAGAACCCCATATACCATATGTTAGTACTACTACAAGAAGTGACTATGTTACGTGTGTAACCAACCAAAAAAAAAAGAAAATATTCGTAAACGTCTTCATTTTCCTTCGTTTCCCCCACTCTTGTTTTCTTCTTCGATGCCTCCCAATCTTCAGTAATTTGTTTCGTGTGAAACCGTTTATGGGTGCCTCGTCTCACCTTCAAAATGACCCCCGACCCGGGTCACCAGTTGACCATCAGCCTACCGTAAGTTCCCTTTTTTCGAGACAGATTTATCGAGAACCGGTTTCTATTTCAGACATGGGGAGAGATGATCAAGAAGTGGCCAAAGCAGACTTTTCTCATTGTGGGAAATGAATTATGCGAGAGATTCAGCTTCTATGGAATGAGAGGTTCGTTGGGGAGAGTATGAAGAATAAAAAACAAAAAAGTGTGAAAAAGAGGATCGAAACTTTCGGATTCAATACTCAAATCGTCTAAAAACAGAGAACTCAAAAAGCTAAAGACTACTTTCAGCTGTTCTGACACTCTACTTCTTCAACATCTTGGGATTCAGTAAATCATCCAGTACAGTACTATTCCATGCATTCACAGTCATTTGTTATACTTCTCCACTTTTGGGATCAATTCTTGCTGATGGTTATATTGGAAAGTTTTGGTAAGCTTTTCGATAAATCTCTTCATTCAAACTAATTTTTTTGAAATTTTTTGGGCCAGGTACACATTTGAAGCAACTTAACTTTAGAAAAAAACAGAGACGAAGTTTCAAAAAATCTAATAATGCACTTCCAGGACCATCTTCTCCATCTCAATATTCTACGCTTGTGGCCAAATCCTCCTCGCATTTTCTTCAATTGCACCAAGCGAAAGCTCTCATCATCCGTAACTTCTAGTTCCTCTTCTTCTTCTTATCATAATACCCCAGTTTTTTAGACTCCTGGATCTCCTTGGTCTTCTAATCGTCGGTCTTGGAACAGGAGGAATCAAACCATGTGTTTCCGCATTCGGTGGAGATCAATTCCCAGCTCATTACACCAGAATGATCTCCATTTTCTTTTCAATGTTCTACTTTTCAATCAACGCTGGATCTCTGGTTTCAATGGCTCTGACTCCGTATATGAGATGTAAGCTTTTTGTTACGAGATATAAGAATTGCGCATAAAACGCAAAAATTTTAGCAATGTCCTGCTTCGGAAATGATTCCTGCTATCCATTGGCGTTTGGTATTCCAGCCTTTTTGATGATTGTAGCTACTTGTGAGTTGAACATTCAAAAACCAATGAAACTGAGCAAGTTCAAAAATGGTTTTCAGTGGTTTTCATGTCTGGAAGTTATTGGTACAGAAAAGTGGGACCAAAGGAAAACATCATTTTCAAAGTGATTGGAACGATTGGTGTAAGTCAATTTTTAGAAAGAATTCATATTACCACAGTAAAACATGACCTCTTTCATTTTGTTTCAAAAAAATATTTTCAGTCAGCCATCCGCAACAAACTCTCTTCTTCCTCATCTCATCATCGTGCTCATTGGCTTGAATACAGTTTAAAGGGACATGACTGTTCAACCTCTCCAGAATGCAGAGAACTCCATGGAAATTGTGCACAACGGAGATATATTGGAGACATAAAACAACTATTCCGTGTCATCGTTATGATGATTCCAGTTCCAATGTTCTGGGCATTATATGATCAACAAGGGTCCACGTGGGTACTTCAGGCGATTGGAATGGATGCGAATGTATTCGGATGGGAGATTCTACCAGATCAAATGGGAGTTCTCAATGCATTCCTTATCCTTTTCTTCATCCCAATATTCCAATCTGTCGTTTATCCAGCTATTGAAAAATGTGGTTTTGAGTTGACGTAAGTGAAGACCTAAGAATGGGAAGAATTTGGAAAGAAAGTTCAGAATGCTCCGAAAAATGGCAACTGGTGGAGTTCTAACCGCTTTATCATTCTTCGTTTGCGGAATCGTTCAATTATTTGTGAATGTAAGCCTATGAAAATCGTTCAACTCCAAATTCATCTAAATTCCAGTCTTCCCTCCCTTACGTTCCGATGGCAAACGAGGCTCATTTAACCATTATAAATACTCATCCAAGTTGTGATTTCCAAGTGTATATTGACTCGAGAGATCCATTTGATCTTCCAAGGAAAACGGTAAGATTGGATAAAATTATGAGAGGAAAGTCGTTAACCTTCAATATATTTAGGGTATGAATCCAGAAGATCTCGTCACAAAACCAATCGTTTTTAATGATGGAGAGCACATGTTCCAGCCAAATATCACATTTGATAACAAGTGAGTTTTGGGAAGAAAATACGGAAGAGTGAGAGAAAAAAACTTTATTGGAGAAGAGTTTTGAAGAATGAAAACGAAAAAATGGTTTTCACAAAATCTAGATTTTCCAATCTAGATAGAAGTGAAACAAATGAAAAATCTTCAGCTCCTCCCCGAACTGCCCCAAATTCACCGCCCATCCAACTTTCGTCCCATCGAACTCTTATGTATTGACCCTCTCTCCAACTGGATGGACCTATAACACTGTGAAACCAGAGAAACCAAAGAGTGGAAATGGAGAATTTGGAATCGGGTTTGTTCCTCTTTCCAATTTTCTCAGAAGTATAAAGTGATGTTCAGACTGAATCTAATTGTTCCATGCGACAAAATCCCAGCAAGTGTTGATTGGGAACAATGCAATGGAACTGAAGGTTATTCAGGAAATATTGCAATGTGTAAGGTTGAAGAGAATGAAGTTTTGGATGCTGATATTTGTAAACCTAATGTTAAAGGGTCAGTTTAACTTGAATGAGCTTTTTATAATAATTTATATTTCTTCCAGAAAGTTCTACGAGTTGTCGAAGACATCCCGCTTAGAAGTTCATGACTATCGAACTGGAAACACGAGTAATTATGGAAGAAGCTATGCTCCAATTGATGTGAGACCAGGATCATATCGATTCTTTTATGCTGATGGAGATAAGAAGGTAGACTTGAAAACCCTTTTATTAGAAACCTTCCTTCCTTCAGAAGTTCATCCCACTCAACCTTCCAGAGATGAAACAACCACATATGGGAGGTGTCTACTTGGTCACCGTCTCACAGAAAACTCAAAATGATGCGGTAATTTTCCTTTTCTGTAGTTTATTTTATAAGTTTTCCACTTTGCAGGACGTCCTCGCCACCACTGAATCGCTTGTCTGTCACAATCGAGTCAGTATCCTCTGGCAAATCCCACAATATGTTATCATAACTGCCGGAGAAGTGATGTTCAGTATAACTGGTTTGGAGTTTGCCTATACGGAAGCATCTCCACAATTGAAGTCAGTGGTACAGGCATTATGGTTGTTTACTACCGCTGTTGGAGATCTCATTGTTGTTATTATTTTCATGTTGGATATCTTTTCCGATGTGGTGAGTTTTTTGATTCTTTGAGAGTTTGAATCAAAGGATCTATCAATATCACGTATTCCAGGCCATTCAAATGTTCGTTTTCGGAGCAATCATGCTTCTCGTCATCTTCGTTTTCATTCTTCTGGCTATTTTCTACTATGAATATGCTGATTACTCAAATGAAGGTGAAGAAGTTCTAACGGAGAAAATGATGATCGACGATGAACATACTCGCATTTGATTTCTCTTTAAAAGTGCCTTTAATAACTTATTTTTAACCATTGATTCCTCTCTTCTCATTGCGTGTACATACTCTTTTAAATTGAACAAAAACTGCTTCTGAATAAAAACTTTTGAAAAAAGAGGAGTTAGTCACAGATTGGCAACATTTTCAGATTACATAAAATATGATGATCTGTAAGAGTGAAAAGAGTTTCAGCAGATGATGTAACAATGGTTTTTTCAGTTTTCCGCCTCCGCTCTTTTCCCCCGAAAATCATAAATATTTTTGAGTGTTTCATAGTTTTCCCGAATTCCCTCTTTTCATTCCTCCTGTGTAGCTTCTTCTTCCCCTCTCACTTTTTATTTTTTTGGTATTCTTTTTCACGTTTTTCTGACCATCATCTCTCAAAATCTGACCACCTTTTGTCACACTTCCGACATTTTGAAGTACCTGTTTACACTTGATAAGAGGAAAAGGTTTTTGAAGTGATGGGAGAAAAAGAGCCGATGACTTTTTGAGGTAAAAAAACATCATTTTTCCTTAATTGGGAGTTGTTTCGTTGAGCCGTTGAGAGTTTGTCCTAGATCTCTATAGATGCTCATTTGAGACATTTGAAGCATCTTCCAAAATACAGTATCACTGGAAAAAGATCTGGTAAGATTTAGGTTTCTTGTTTAAGCATTAAGTTGCTGTAATAAATAAAAGGAAGTAGCTAGTTGCACCATAAAGTTTCTGAATTCCGGTTCCCTATCGCTTTCCCTATAAGAACTTTGATACAATTTCTCTCCATCTTTCACAGACAAAATTCGAATTTTTGTTGATTACTGATAAGAGTTATAAGCTCTTCTTATGGAAAACACTTCATTTTCTTCATTTGACACTTCAATTTCTCGTCATTATACTTTTCGTGGCATTTCTTGTGACAAAACTCTTCTCGTGGAGTGGTTCTAATCCGAACTGATAAGTCATTTTTTTATTGGGTTTTAAGCGATCTAAGATGTAGAATAGTACATTGTAGTTTATAGTCTCGAGTTTGAACTTTGAAACTTCGAAGCAGAAATCTTGGCTGAAAAAAGGAAGAAAGAGCATGTAGTTGATCATCTGTTTGTTTATTCTGTAACCAAACGAGTTGTCACTTCCGTGTACTATTTGGTAATTTATAAGGGGTTTTATTAGTTTCGAAGCGAATGGAAGCTGTAGAATATATCTAATCAAAAGTAAGAATCTTTTCGGATACCCATCATAAACGAGAGCAAAGGACCAGAAGGGGTGAAGTGGGAGGAGCGAATGACCTGCCGCAGCTTGTAATATGCACAATGGTCGGCACACTGCACTGTCTCTTCTAGAAATCAAGAGGCACATCTCTCGAAGATGATCTTATATCGGAGGTTGAATGTTCTACTCATCACAATGGTTTTTTGTAGTTTGTGATTGAATCACCGGAAGATCATTATGATTATAAAACTGTTTATAGGTTATTAAACTTTTGATGTTGTCTCTAGATTGCCGTACTATTTTAACCAAGATAAGACCATTTGAACTCATTTGTTAGTTTTGAAAATGTTGCGCAAAGTCCTTTTTTTTAATTTTTTTTTGTTTTCAACTTTTCAGAGCTTTCTTTGATTAACAACTTTCCAGAACATAAAAACAAAAAACAAATTTTGAAAAACTAGACATAAATATTTGACAAAGAGTAGTTTTTTGAATGAAAAAGCTGATTGAAAACACTTCTTGTTGACGTAGAAGCAAGAAATCAGCGGCTTATCAGAGAAATTAGTTAATCAAGAGTCTTAATGATCAAAGAAACTGTGTTGATCTAGTAATTCTGTTTCGATGTCTCCGAGATGAGCGGTGCAATGCAAACATGAACTCTTGCGGTTTCCGCATGAGTTGGAAATACGGAGAAATGGAGGAAAAGGAGGCGGAATTGTGATGGTATAAAATGGAAAAGTATACGGAAAGTTTCAAGTTTTAACAAATTGTTATAGTTAGGAGGGGCTAGGAACTCTTCTGAGGCTGAACTAGTTGGTTTTCATACAATAACTGACTTGCTGATCTAGCGGATATTTGAAATTTCAAAAGGTATCATTTCGAATGTGAACATTTTCTAGTTCAATCATTCAAAAAGTTATATTGCCCTCGAAACTCATTACAAAAAGTATTTTGAATTGAATTCTTTCCAGTTGCAAGTTCTGATGTAATCACTCTGTCTAGAGCAGCCCACGCCCACTATTGAAACCTACTCATAAAATGATCGAATGACTGGATCATTCCAGAAACCTGTCCTCTCTCTGGAGCCACAAAAACCTTCCCTCTCTTCTCACTTTGAACACTTTTTGTGAAGGTGTGTTAATATCTGAAACTGTACGTATTCTAACAGGAATGACCATTCTTATCTCTTCCAACGGATCACAGATGCCAATCGGCTTCTTCTCTTTTTCCTTTTCTACTTCTTCATCTTCCAATTCCATCATTTTGCCCTTCGAATATCATCGTAAACACATTATATTCAAAACGTCAAATCGATAAGAAAAGGAATGCTCTCTTGTCTCTCTTTTCTCCCTTGATAACCTCTTTCTTTTCTGTTTTGAGAAGACAACCTACTCTTCCACGTATTCTTATCTCCTTTCTAAATTGTCGTAAGATTCCTTTTTTGATGAAATGTTGTACTAACGGACGGTATGAACTTCTAGGAATAGAAGAGAGAGTCGTGCTCACAGGTGCTCCATTCCTTCGAATCCTTTGAAGAATGACTGGTGTTTGTATATTTTTGAATCATGGATCAAAAAGGAGTGTTCATTTATATATGACACTGACGATTCTGATATTATCTATTATGTATTTTCTGGTGTCTTGACCGTTCTGGAACAGTCAATAGATTCTTGATATTTAGGTGGTGCAGGTAGGAAAATGTTGGAAGAATTTGAGAGTGATGCAATTCTTCTTACGGTATATACTGGATTATCAAATGAGTTAGAGAATTTCAACGAATAGCTCTAATAAAACGGCACTCAGAGTGTTTTATATTTCTGTAAATCGTAAACTGTTCTAAACCCGATAAACCATAATTAGAGCAATGAGTTTCTGTTTTTCGATACAAGTCATACTTTTATGCTGAACGTTTGATAAGAAACTAAAATAGTTTCTCAAAAGGTTTCTTTCTTGACCAGTTGACCATTCTCCTTCATACAATCCCGTGTAATAATTCAAAATGGAAGTGTACATTATTTCCGTAATAATACTCTTTTTCCCCGTTTCCTCTTGTCTCTTTCCGTCCAGTATTATTCCGTAAACTATCAATAATCGGTTCCAAAACTCTTTCTTCTTTCTTACTTCTGCTCTCTCTCTCTCTTATCATTTTTGGAATTATTTTCATTCGATCATCTTCTCAAAATGATATATTTTTTGATAATATTATGGAGAAAATTCCTTTTTGACATTTCGTCGTAAAACTACTTTAGATCATTTGAAATACTTGAAGGATAATTTCCTCTATTTCTTTGTGTCTTTATGACGGAGAGTTACGCACTTTTTTAGAATGATCTGGAGGAAACCCCATGGATTATTTTAATTTGTTTCAAAAGAACTAGCTACAGTAACCCAGAATTCCGATCATTTTACAATTTTTGATTCGCTGGAGTAACGTTAGACTCATTATCCGCAAATATCCCGAACTATCCAGAATTTCCCATGCGTTTCTTCCGTTTTTCTTCCATATTTCCCATGTTTGTTTCCATGAGAATCATATGTTTTTATTTGGGTTCTCTTCCGTTTTTTCGTTTTCTCTGAAACCAAAAATCCGTAACAAAACGGAGAAATGTGTCATCTTTTTCTCGTTTCCCAAAAAGGTCAAAACTAGATTTTTTTAGATTAGGATTGGTCTTTTTTCCCTCTCTATTTTTTACTCTTCCATCATTATTTTTTTCACTTGTGACACTTTTTTGGACGATACGGTTCATCGGAAAATCCAATTTTAAACTTTTTTGTTTTTATCGGTGATTTTGTATCCATCATTGAAACAATTTTTGAAAACTGAAATTTTCGAAAAGTGACATCGAGAGTAAAAAAAAACAGAATTTTTTGATCCTCGGCAATAAATTCCCGATATATCAAAATACAAAATTGCAGCAATAACTTCTGTTTTACTCTCCCCTTGTAGGTAATGTTTTTTGTCACATTTTATGTCATTGAACCCTTTTTATCAGTGACCGTCCATTGATAAGGGGAATGACGTGTGGATCAGTCCGTTGGTTCAATGATTCCTTTTTAGATGACGGATTAGAAGAAGAATGTGGCTTAGATCTGAGACAATTTCTACAGTATACCAGGCAGATCCTATAGTCTATTTGGCAGAATTGGTGGTGTATATAAACGGTTTGGGGAACTCGAAAATGAACGATGATGTAGTTATTTGTAGCCTGTAGCCACGGGTTCAAACTGTTAAATTTCCGTGGTTTTTGTAGGATTTCGGCTGAAAAAACTTAGCAGTCGATCAGCTTCTAGAAAAAAAAAGTTATTAGAGATAGTATTTTCTATTAACTTTCTTGATTTTCAGACTCGCCGAGCTCTCATTTTCGCATTCCCAATCCCAGCAGGGGCTTCTAGCATCACCACGTTCTCTCTATCAACTACAAATTCTTTGATCTATTTGATCTAATCGTCTTCTTGATTTTTCTAACAAAAATCAGTATCAAGAGTAATATAGAAAGAATACAAAGAACAGTTTTCTTTTGTTTTCACACCTATCACTTTTCTCCTCTTTCTCCTCTTTCTCATTCAACTATTTTTTATTCCATAAAACCATCGTTCTTTCTTGTTTTGCCTCCTCACCTTGATATCATTTCTCGCTTTTCCTTTCGATATTCATCGGCATGACATCAGAATCAAGCTTTCCTCTTCCTCCAATTTCTCTCTCTTTCCGAATGACTCTTCCTGCTCAATCGGCACACCTGAGAGCCGGTTTCTTTCGATATGATATAAAACCAACAAAAATCTTTCTTTTACTGATTCTCTGTATTTTTATAGGTGAACAGAGAGTTTATTAACGGAGTTTTAGAAGAGGAAAAAGACGAAGAAGATGTCATATTTAATACTTCAAACGTGTCTGGCTATTGTTCTTCTACTGGTAACTGCCGTTTCAGGATGGGGTCCTTTGGTGGTAAGTTAATTTTACGAGATGTTGAGTTCAGATTTAAAATTAACCAATTTTTCAGCTAATCACAATAATGAAAAAGAAAGGAAAAGATCATACGGATAGTGGATGGCTCTCTTATTTATCTTGCTTCTCTGGTGGAGTTTTCATGGCCACCTGCTTCCTAGACGTTGTTCCACATTTAAAGTATGCTCTTTTCTTTCTATTCGGATGATATTGAACTTTTTAAAAAATTTTCAGTCAAAACTACGATAAACTGGTGGTAGACCACAAAGTTGATTATCCAGTTCCATTGAATCAAGTGTTCATTTGTTGCGGATTCTTCATAGTTTACTTTATTGAGGAGATGACTGCTAAAGTGAGTTCTTGAACGGTGGCCTAGAATTTCAAAAAGGATTCTAGGCCACAAAGACAAATCAGTTTTAAAACCCAAACTCTTCCAGGTCTTTGGTTCCGATGGTCATGGCCATAGTCACGGAGGGCCACTTTCTGTAGATAAGAAGAAAGAGAATGTGACAAAGTAAGTTTAAGTATATCCAACTGTTCTTCTAACCATGTCTGTAAGTGTGTGGTGTGTCCAGCTTTCCCCCTGTCCTATTCTTCCCTTTAACTAATTTTGCACGTCTTCTCCTTCTTCTTCTTCTTTGCATGGCGAATTTATTCAGACAAGTACTTCTGGAGGATGGAAAAGAAGGTTCATTAACTGTTCCAAGTGATAGTCGGATGTTGAATCGACACAGGTTTGATTCTTTTATTAACTTCTAATTTCGTTTTGCATGAGTTTTCTTTTTTGGTTTTTGAATGGATTTTAACTTTCTGATTTCTATACTAACAACTTCGCACTGGTCCAGTAATGCATGTTTTTTGAATAATGGAAAAATAAGGACAGAAACATGAATAGCAATTTGTTGCTGACTCTAATTATTTACAAATAGCTGATGGTCTGAAATTGAACAGAAAACCATGGGTTTCGAAATTCTTTTCTTAGACGTCTTCATTATTTTTGATTGTTTATAATCAGAGCACACTTGCATTACTGGACCCCACTCCAAAATTCAACACTTCCTCTTTCATTTCTCTTCTCTCAACAGTTCATCTTGCAGTCTTGTCGTCGAAGAAGCCTCTCCATGGGTTGTTTCGGATGAAAAAAGGAATCTTCTCAAGTCTCTTACATTCGCAGTTGCAATGTCATTCCACTCTCTTTTGGAAGGGTTTGCTCTTGGAGTTCAGGAGACTGATTCAGCCATTTACACTCTTTTCTTCTCTCTTTTGCTTCACAAATCGATTGAAGCATTCTCAGTTGGACTTCAGATTTCTAGGTCAAACAGTGAAAAGGTAAGGATACTTGTTCTGCGTTGCAAATGAATCAAACATTCAATGTTTCAGAGACTCATTGTTATCTCCACAATCCTTATATATGCATTGATGACTCCAGTTGGATCAGTTCTTGGAACCATTCTCCAAAGTTCTGGAGGAGAATCATTCGGAAAAGAATTCCTGATTGTCTTTCTGGAATCCTTGGCTGCTGGAACCTTTGTCTATGTGACATTCCTTGAAGTTCTCGCAGCAGAAAAAGGAAATCGTTTCAATTCTTTGAAGCAACTCGCAGCTATCATCGCAGGATTCCTTGTCATTCTTCTCCTCCAAATTGCTTTTGGACATGAAGCTCATGGCCATGCTCATCCAGCAGTTGCAGGTCCAACAGTCTTCCCATCTCCATCTGTTGATCCATCTTCTATTTCATTCCCCTCTTCTTTCTCTCCAGCTATTTAAATTTTTAAATAGAAATTTATTTTTCAAAAAAAAAACTGAAACCGGTGTTTCTGTCTCATCCAAAAAACGAGGTTGAACATGCCCAATGATTCTTTTTTCTCCTCTTCAGTCTCACTTCCGGATATAGCTTTATGTATTCAAATTATTATTATAACTATATCTTACAATTCTTAAATTGTACCCCATGTCACATACTGTGTTCTCTGTATATTGAATGCTCATTTCTTCTATTTCTTTGTGTCTTTATGACGGTGTTTCAATTGTGATTCAGACCTAAACAACCATTTTTCACTTGCTATGTACTATTCGATAGATTCGACTTTTATATGAGATGTTCAGGTATTTTTCAATAAAGTATTTGCAAATAGGTTTCATTGAGAAACCACTACCGAAGAGAAAGGAACAGAAGGAGAGAACTCCAGATCTTGGCGACATTTGATTTTCGAGAGTTCATGAACTAACTGTTTATTGTTATTGCACTTCAAAAAATGACATGAATAATTCAACTTCTATCTCTTCAAAGAATTAACAAGTCTCATAAACTTTGAAATCCTCGATGAATCCAAATCATTCTTCCAGTCTCCTCCAATTTTGAAGTCTGATCCAACAATAAATCCATGAGCTTTCACAAAATCTCTTGCATTCTTCCCATTTATTCCACTTCCAATCAACACTGGAAACTCTTGAACCTTCAATACCTGATTCATTTCTTCAGTACTTGCGGCACTTCCGGTGGCACTTCCAGTAACAATTATACCATCTGCACAGTTGAATTTTGCATCTTTTGCCATTTCCTGAATTGTGACATCTGAAGTGACTGTGTGGGCACTATGCTTCTTCTTGATATCTGTGAATATTGCCACGTGATCTGCTTTCAATGCAGATCGATATCTGAGAAGAGATCCTGCACATCCATCAATCCATCCTTCATCTGCCACGTGGGAATACACGAATCCTTCGGCTCTAATAAAATCCAGACCAGTTGTATAAGCGACTCCAACAGCTTCTTCATTAGCTGCAGCTAGAATTTGAATTCCGGTGAGAGCACCTGGATGATGGGCATCTCTGGATTTTATCAATTCAGCTGATGCTAAGGTCATTGAACTGATGATTTCTGGATTTGCAGGAGGTTTCATATAGGGAACATCATGCATATTCTCAACTATAACTCCATCAACACCGTTTTTAAAATACGTATCTGCTTCTTTTCGCACTTTTTTGAGGATCGCCGGCATCGAGAGGGTGTTGGATGGGGTTCTGAAAAATAAAAATTATATATACAGAATGGATACAATTTGAAATTAAAATAATAAGAGTTGATATGTTCTTCGTGTGTTTTAAGCATTAAAAAACTCACCCAGGAAGAGCGAGAACATGAATCATTCCAAAAACCAGAGGCCTGGTTGAGTTGAGCAGCTTTGAAACCACAACTCTTTGTACCATTTTTTTTGTGCTGAAACTTTAGAAATGCAAAAAATCGCAAAAAAAAGGAAAAACTGCAAAATCAATAAGAACATTGGCGAATGACCGCAGTCTGGTTATCAAGATGTCCGAAAGAAGAAAGATGATAAGATAGATTTTCCGTGTTCTTTGCCATTCGTTCTTATCTATTCTCATTGGGGAAGTGGGTATGTGAAAGAAGTTGTTGGCAGGATTTAAAACTGGGAATCCAACCTGAATTATACAAATTGTCTGTCCGAGTCATCATGAATCCAGTTATTCCTTCGACATTCAGAGTCTTACTGGAATCCAATTTCCGTCCCTTTCGAGACTGTTCCACATGTGAAATGAAATCTTCTGTGGAGGTCCCTTCTTCTTCTCTGTTTCTCTTCTTCTTTCTCATTTTGATCTATTGAATTACGAAAAAGAAGACAGCTGATGATCTGATCCATCGGAAGAGAAGAAACAACCCGGAATATTACACAAAACTAAACGATTGATGATGGAACACGACATTTCGTTTAGTTCAATTCCCTATTTTTATTCATTTTTCTGTAAGAAAGTTTTTCAAGAGCATTCATTCCAACAAAAACAGAAATTTTCAACAGAAGTTTATCATTTATCATAGTTTTTGCTTGTTAGAAAAAACAAGCTATAATAATATGACCAGTTTCAAAAAATAGATAAAGTTCTTTTCCGATTTGTTTTTGAAGAATTTGGAAATCCACAAAGCTAAATGACTAGGTAAAACTGACTAAACATAACAGACAGTAAAACTTTCCGTCAGTTTTTTTTGCTTCAAAGTTCTCTGTTTAATGCCAGGTATGTATAAAATACTTGGGAAAAAAGTTGGAAAATCGGATTTAACGGACTTGTTTGGGGTAGTGTAAGTTCGACTTTACATGGTCGGATGACAGCAGTTGCACATATAAATGATTGAGTGTGGACACCTTCCGAACTGATTATTCAAACTTAGGCTTCATTTTCTTGATGATTTCAGATTCTCGTTTTTTAATTCTGAGTTTCAAAATAACACCTTCTCTTTGAATTCACCTTCAAAATATAAAAAGATCTGTTTGGTTTCGTTCACCTCCAACCAAATTACCAGTTGCCTCCCTCCAACTCTATAATTAAAAAACGAACATGTCCATTTTGCAAATATTTAATTATAGATTTCGAATATCAATTCAAGAAAAGAAAGTGTTCATTTCCTCAAAAAATCATTTCTTTTTTCCCCTTGCTCCCTCCATTTTTCCTCTCTCACTCAGCTTCTCCTCTCCATATATTCCTCGAACCGATGGCGCGCGCGTGCACAAAAAATCGTGGTGGACAGTGCATGTTTGGATGAGATAGTAGGTATTTTATAAGAGACATTCTGAGAGAAAAATGCACTTTCGTCAAGATATTTGCTCTGTTTTATTGGGGGGAGATGGTGCTCTTTCTCTGCGCGTGCGAGCCGAAAAATAGCACTGTGGAGGGGCGAAAGAATGCTCGAGATGTTCTCTCTCTCTCTCTAGATGGGCGCCCCCAACATTTTTTGGGATATTTTTTAATTTTTTAGAATTTAATAAAAACCAGGGACTTCAGCCATATCTGGAAATTTGCTGGAAGTATGATGGAATTTGAGAACTTTTCGGGGGAATTTCTATTTCGAGATTGATTGTTAGACTTCGGACACTCTCAATGAATATTGTTGGATGGCTCACCTTCCCAAACAAACAAAGTGTTTCGCTCTTCCATGGGAGGTATTGTGGGAAAGACAATCGACTAACTAACTGACCATTCATTTTTTAGTTTTCGAAATATTTTCAATTTTATGGGAGGGATTTCTTGTTGGGAACTTTTGGTAAACTGTCTATTGGAATGTGATTGAGTCCTACCGTATCAAAATGTTGATGGCCTCAGGTTTTCATCGTCCTTAGTACAATAAATATTCTGACTACTCTTATATCAGCAGTTCATGACCAACTTCAAACATTCTTCTCCATTTTTTACCCTAGCGTTATAATAATTTCCCGGTTCATGACTTGAACTGAAATGAACGTTTTCTGTTGGATTCTGAAGCCTTGGAGACAATGATGTCGCCTATAAGCATTCAGATTTACACCACCAATTCTTGAATTCCTGGTTACAGTATAAAAATTGCATCAGGCCTCGGAATCTTAATAATTCACTTATTGTTGGAAAAAAAAACCATTTGTCCTAATACTGCGATCCTTACAACAGAATCATCATCAAGATCTTCGGCGTTTTTGTCTCAGTCGACTTTCTGGTTTGCAATCCTCAAAATCGAGTCCTTCCTCCTGGAACCCTGCTCCACTTCATCTTCTTCTGTCCCCAATATTTTTTGTTCCAATTGTACATTTGGAATAACGAGCAGTTAATTCTACAAATTACCATCTGTCTCCTATTGTAATACCTCCCCTGTGTCCTTCTCGTTCTCTTCATTCTTTTCATCCCGACGCCACGTCGCCAAAAGAATATTTGCCAGATGTTCGTCATCTGTTTCAAGATCCCTTTTTCTCCGCCTCCTCCTATTTTTCTCCTCATTTTTCTTCCACTTCAAAAACCGATTTTTCATTGCTCCCCTCCTCAAAGCGGCAGCGTTTTATGGCATTATTGATTCGTTAGGAAAACCCTCTCGGACCGGTTGAAATGAAGTGGAGAACCCGTCAAAAAACAACAAAAAACGTGCGATTCATAAATAATTTCTTTCCTATTTTCTACTTTTAGCTTCTCAGAGAGAGAGAGAGGAAGGAGACATGGATTGAGTAGACATTAAAGTATTATTAGGTCAATTTCGAACGCTTAGTCTAGCATAGCTTTTAGGTTTAATGATTTCCCAAGTATACTCAAGATGGATTTAGAATCTACTAGAGTGAAGTTGTACTGAATCTCGGCTTTGAGAGTTCGAATTATTTGATCTACCATAACCTCCGGTGGAGCTGGACCGTGAGCTGAACATGATCTGTCTCTCCAGAGAACTTCGGGTAAGCTAGTCGAAAAACAATTTCATATATTTTGTCATAGCTGAAGGGCGGACAAAATTGGGACTGTTCCCAGTTCCAAGCTCATGTCTTTTTCGCTTTTCAAGTGGAAGTCCACATTTACGACCCCTTATCATTTTCTCTGAAACCATGTACCTTCCAAACCCTTTTCGTGATCAAAAATCACGTTTCCTAAGGAATTCGAATCAATTCATTTTCTAAACAATCCAATAATTTTGATTGATTTATGTGAAAAAAGAAAAAGATGACGTCCTCTTTATCAAAATGTTTGTGTTCCGAAAACTTCTTATCTGTTTTATTTATTGATGATTTGGATGATGATGACAACTTTCGATCTTTTTTGTCACTTTTGGATTGAAACGTTTTGGAACAATGCTGTTTTACTAGAGCTCAAAGCCAGTTTAGTTACCGTAGTCTTAACCACTTTCTGATATCATTTTGTATTATAATTGTGATTCTTGTTTACCCCTATCACCTTTTTCGCAAATTCGAAATCCAAAAATAACCGAAATACAATTTCGTTTTCTCAAACCACATCTTTACCTTCTGATTTCCATTTTCGTATAGTTTTGAATTTTTGAGTTCTCTCTTATTAGAGAGTAAATCTTATTTATTCTCTGATCTAGTTATATGGGAAATTGAACTCTTTGGATTTTGATTTCTTCACTGTTTATTCATTTAGTTGGAGGGAGCCTAGGGAATCAAATGGGAGGAGTTTTCATTTTTGAAAAAAAGATTTGCATGATAATACAGGAAATTGGATTAGAAATATTTTTTAAAAAATTTTGCTTTGGAAAAAATCAAATTAAAATAATTTGATTTATCAATTCCATGGAAAATGACTTGAAAACACCAGTTTTTTAGAGAAAGGTTTTTGCTAGTTTCCATTAACTCTCCTAGGCTCTGTAAGTCTAGTGTACAGACAATTTTTTGAACTAACGGTACAACGACATTTTATCAGATGGTGTAAAAATAATTAGAACTTTTGACTAATTCTGAAGTTTGGGGTTTTCAGAACAAAAAGACTTTGCTGTTCTTATATATTTCCTACCACTTGATGGTGTTAGTCATTACTCTTTAGAAATCCTGAATCAAAGTTCTACAAAAAACTGCTCATACCAATTAGCACGGATGGATAGATAATCAAACTTACCAGTTTTGTTTCATCTAAAAATATCCAGACATGTACTTTTTCCGGTCTCTTCCCTCCCTTCCTATCCCTTTCTGAATTCAGTTCACGTACCCCATCCAAATCCACATAAACCCATTGTTCCATCATCTTCTTTCTTCCATCCATCCTCTATAATTCCATCAAATCGCGTGTCAATCTCATTTCTTCTTTTTCCGTCCATTCTTTCTCTTTTTGTTCTCTCTCTCTCACTTTATCCGTAATTTGAACACTTCTTCTTTTCTTTGTTTCATTCCGAAAAAAGATGCCCAAGAAGGGCATTCGGATGGAAGAAGTGAGAGGAGGAGGAGTTCTCCCATAAATCATCAGTACTCTTTTTTGAGGGAGGAGCCTAGAGGAGCCCCACGCATTTGTCTCTTTTTTAGTTTTTGAAGTAAGAGTAGGCTCAAATCTTTCATATTTTTAGCTTTTTGAATAGATAGATATACGATTGGGTGACATATAATTAGTCTGCAAAACTGAACGTTGATGATTCAAAAACTTTGAATTTTTTGAAAAAAATTTCTCATTTTTTAGTCAGCAATTCCTTTGGGAATAGTGCTGGGTTTTGGTTTTTGTTGCTTGAATTAGAAATATGGCCGATTTTCGAAAAATGACTGTGAGTTAGTAGTATTGGTATAGATAAGTTTCTTTATAAACTTGGATCGAACAATGTTTGAGAATTCTCTAGAAACGTTAGCAGTTCAGTTTAGATTCTATCTGATTTCAGGACTGAAAAGCTACCCTTCTGGAGTCAGTTGACTCGCTTTTACAGTTTTGGATACCTGGTTTTGTTACTGAAAAACCTAGTGTCTCTACTGGATCCGCATATCTTATCTTGCCTCATTTTCACAGTTTTTTTCTCTCTATATATATTTGCCTTCTGAGCCATTTTCGGACGTATCTCCAAGAGGGTTCTCCCTATTCCTCAAAATTCTGGATTCATTCATGTAAAAATATTTATACTTCTTTGAATAGTTTACTACCCCTTTAATCATTTTTTCACATATTCCAATTTTTTTTTTCTTCGATGAGACTCTTCGATCCTACGTCAATCCTGCAATCTCAACCCCTTCATTCCTCACTCCTCTTCTCATTTTCTTATTTCCGTGCTCCTGATTTTTGTGTCTTTGTACATTTGACCGTATTGCTCCCTTCTTCTTTTCTCGCGCACTCACTCATTCACAGTCGTTAATCGTCGCGAAACAAAAAAGACACTAGTTTCTAGAAACTGTGCTGCTCATTGAGCACCATGTTTTTTGATGTGTTCTTTCTTTTTCAACCTGCATGAGATCATGCATCAATCATGGATAGATTGAGAGGGGAGGAGTCTAGGAAAACAATGGTGGCCTAGAACACCGAATACGTTTACATATCCAAGAGGATCGAGAGCCGCCGTATAGATTTGAAAATGCGCAGCACAGTTCATGAAAACAAGATCATTTCAAACTTTTACCTCTCAAATAGGTCAATATAAACAGTGTATGACTTCCTGGTTTAGTACCATCAACACAATAAAACATAGTGGTTCCAGTCAAAAAATCAAATGCCACCGAATGTTTCTTCACTTCGTTTCATCATTTATTTGATGACCCTAATTGAGGAATGACGATGTCTACAACGTCATTCAACCGAATACTGTCTGGGAGGGGGATGAAGCTTCTAGTTGGATAAATCATCATAAAATCAAAATTCTTTGAATCCCTAACCTCTAGGATTCGGAGACTACATTCAAAAGTTTGGGAATATTTTGAAAATTCTCTGATAAAAACTATTGATTGACTACAGAGAAGATAAATAGATCACTGATCACTCATCATTCGTCAAACCGAACTCATTTCTAGAATACCGTAAATTCTCCAATTGAGGTGCCCCTCCAGTTGAAGTGCCCCTCCAATAGTGGTGCACTCCGCCGGCGCCTTGGAAAAATAGAGTTGCACCCTCCAATTGAAGTGCGCCCCCAATTGTGGTGCCCTTTAATTTTTTTTTCGATTTTTTTGAATTTATTCGAATTTCTCCGTTTCGAATGGTTGAAATTTTGGAAAGAAAAAGAAGATGGATTTTTCTTCGAAAATTTTAGCGCAGAATTTGAAATCGACTAGGAATGTAAACGATTTCAGCTCAAAAAGGCAGGATCCGATGCTTGTCAGAAATTCCTTTCAAGTTTTTGTCGTGTTTCCACAGTTATGAACTCATCGAATTTGCAAATTTTTCACTGGTGAGAAATTTATGAATGGTATAGCATGAAAATTGTCCTTCCGAAAAATAGAGTTGCACCCTCTAATTGAAGTGCCCCTCCAATAGTGGTGCACTCTCATAGGCCCTTTGAAAAATAGAGTTGCATGCACCTCAATTGGAGAATTTACGGTATTCCAGATTTCACATGGAAACAATTAACAAAAGAACAAAACCGGTAGAAGGGGGGCTTCTTGTACAAATAAATACTCAATGACATCATGCATACACCTTTGGCCTCTTCCGACACAAAAGCACGTGACTTTTTTGGAGAGGAAGATCAAGCTGCCGGGAGAGAGGGGATATTTAATTGTTTGCATTAAATTTTGATGTTTTGAAACATCCCCGAAAGCGACAGCAATTTTTTTTCGGAGGTTGTTGGGGGGAAAGTGTTAATTTAATTTGAAATAAGAGGATAACTAATTTTGATAGTTTGAAAAATTCGGTGTCTCTGAAAGATACCAGTTCGTTTGAAACCATAATTCGAGAACCTGCGTTTCTAAGCAGGTTGTCATTCAAGAGCACAGCTAGTGTAGAATGAAATGTGATTCTACAGTTTTGAGATTTTCTGTATTTAGTATTTGATATTTGAAATGTTCATCGGTATTCACGATACAATTATCTGATATCCGGACTGGAGCTTCCATGTCTCATGTTCAAAGTCACCCCCTGATGAAACGGATCCTCGTTCGTACATCCAATCCATTATCATTTTCATCGACTACTCTCCAATTTTCATTACACGAATTCCCTGTTCTTTCAAAAACCCCGTACCTTATCCCTTACTGTTCTCGCTTGTAAGCCTCCCTATCCTTAGCCATAGTCTAGTTTTGTATCTGTGTTTTCTACCAAAAATGCTTTTGATTTCATCCTTCGATTCCTCCTTTTATCTCTTTTCATTCTGCTTCCCTTAGCCTCTCGACAGCTTCTTCTTATCCTCCCGAATGCTTCTTCTTCTTCTTCTCCTCCTGAAACGTACAAAACGAACGTTCTCTTCTTCTTCTTCTTCTGATGTTTTTGTTCGTTTTCCTGTGGTCTCTGATTGTTCGATTTCGGTAACGTCTTCTTCTTCTTTCTTTTGGTTGGTCTTCAACTTCTTCTTGGACAATGGGTGCCCATGATGGTCGTCTCTCGGGAAGAAGTAATAGGAATGAGAGGTGCCCTTCCAACGTCTTCTTCTTCTTCTTCTCGAGTGTCGTCTTCTGTCTTCAGAAGCAGAGAGATGAGAGAGAAGAGACGCAGAGATTGACTGTAAACCCGTTCTTTTTTAGAGACAATGTGATCTGAAGAGACGACAGAGACATAGTCATTGGGCAATAAGCAAGCTTTTCGTCGATTCGCGCACTTTTCCTCCTCCACATTTTTGCTTGGTTTTCGAATCGCCATCGGCCATTTTCTTCTCTTTTTTCTTCCTTCTTTTTTTATGGATCAATCCTTCAATCGATCCTTTTTTAGGGGGAGAATCTTCATGCTTGATAGTCTCATATGTAGTATAGTGTTGTCAGCTGATGACATGCTTTTCTCTCTTTTCTTTTTCTTTTCTTCCAAAAATTGATAATTTCTGTTTCAGACTGATAAGCAGGAGAAGAGAAAGAAAGAAAAGAATACATAACAAACCGTCTGATACGTGGCAAAAAGGAATGTTGTATAGTTGATATCGTTTTGGACTTTTGGACTGCATTTGACTCTCTTCCAGAGTATGTTGCAGTCTTGAGAAAGAGAGACTTCTGTAATATTGGATGACTGATTCTTGGAGGTGCCATTAATTGGAATTCTGAGAAATCTTTTTTGTGAGATTAGAACTTCGGAGAAAATTGTTCAGAAATTTGAATCTTGGTTCCCTTCAAAATTTGGAGCAATCTAGGGAAGCTGATAAGAAATGAAATATTTAATGGTGCAAAATTCAAAGTTGGCCGCCCATATTGGAAGTTTTGACAGTTTCGCTTCTAACCTGAGCTTCCAGTTATACAGTTCCAGTGATTCAATTCACAAAAAATTCTGAGGCTTTATCATCCATCAGGAACATTTTTGTTTACAAAAAGCCTTACCTTTTGAGTCTAGAAATGTCATTTTCGGAGTGTTCATTTGGTATTTTTCGAATGTCAGAAATGTATCAAATCTCTGGAGTATAATTATTAAGAAAATGCCTTTTTGATCTTTTTGAAAGAAGTTATTGCATTTCGAATGAAAACCATTAGGGTTCCGTGTTCTAAACACAACTCCTTTTGACGTTCTGAACTCTTCCTTGTGTTTTGCTTCCAATCACTGTTTCCTAAACGAACTGTTCAAGCGTTCACAGGGAATGGGTGATAGGATTAACTTCTTCAGAAAAACAAAAAAAATAGAATGCGATACTGAAATTCCTTGATTTTGTATCCGAGAAATAATTCAGTGTTCTGAATATCCAATTAACATACATTTCGATAGCCCTCTCCCCCCTCATAGTCAAAAGTTCAAGTGTAAAAGGAAATAGAAAAACCTGCCGTCGTCAGAAAGGCGCCGCCTTTATTTGGAGAGAATGTTCTATGGCAAAAGTGATGGACTTTTATCTTTTTATCGAAATTGGTCTACGCGAATTAATCTTTTTGATTCTTGGATGCTTTTGGATCACTCGAAAAGTTTGAATCAAGGTTCAAAAAGATTTCAGGCTAACTGCAAAAACTTCAGCTGAAAGTCTAATCGATAGAGAATTTTTTTCTCTACAAAAAACTTCAATTTTAGTTTTGTAGATTCAAATTAGAGCTCTCCATTGTAGGACGCCCATGCGAAAAAAAATGCGAAAATTGAGAATCCTGAATCAGAATCCTCAAAATTTAGAATGTTTTTCTAGCTTGATTTCCGGATCATCAAGAAACAACTATGCTTTCTGAGTTTCAAATTCGTCTTCGTTTTTTTGTAATCAGAGTTTTCAAATACAATATCTAGGTTTTCTTCTTTTTCTACATTTAACAACTCTTATTCGTCCTATTGTACATACACATATATTCTAACTTTTGCCTCGTTTTCTCTCTCTCTCTCCTCCCCCTCATTTTCTTCTTCTTTTCCCTTACCTCAATATATAAAATGAGTCATTTCTTGATCAAATAATAAGCGAATCGATATTACAGTCTCTCTCTTTTTCTCATTTTGAGTCCCTCTGATACAGTTTATTTTTTTCCTCTGGATTCTATCTTGTTATCTCTATTCGAATACATCTTTTCTTCCTTCTATTCGATACGTTCTGCAAGATAACACACTAGCAATTTATTAGCTTTTCTTTCATATTTTTCACCATTTTCTTTTTTCCACCGGTCGACAGAGGGCTATATGTTGCTGTTAGATTAGAGAGACGGGCGGGCTATTATCGTCTGCCATCAATCCATTCTACATCTCCGAATCTTTGTTTTATTTAGATTATTAGATATTTATTTTTATTCTTCACACTCTCTTTTTTTAACATCATCATCATCATGAAGCAACACTATAAACTACGATAATTTTGAAAATAGAAAATTAGAGAAAAATGGAAAAAATCAGTCGGGCTTGGTACTGTTTACGTAGACTTTAGGGGCGAGGTAGAGACTGAAAACGTCATAAACCCGAAGGAGAGTTTGAATTTTTGGCACGTTCATTGGAATTTCATGGCTGAATCTCAAAAATAGAAGATTTTTCAGCAATACCTTGGTATTGTAGAGGCTAGAACAGTCAGAAAACCAGAAACAGAGATCTAGATGTCGGACCGATTTCCAACCTTTTGGGTTATCAATGAGAAATGAGAGATGGGTAGCTCAGTTCTCCCAGAGATTGGTTTTTTTCTTGGTTTCATATATTCTTGAAACATGAATAAATTTTGCTCAAAAAAATTTTAACACAGTTTCGGCTAAGCATGCTTTCCATGATCAGTTAACATTTGTGCGCCCCAGCTTCGATTGCTTATTCTGCCTCTTGGAATTTACACCGATTGATAGGGAACTTCGATCGTGCAAATTGTATTTTTTCCACAATTCTAAATTGAGCACATCGGGACTCAAAACCACTAACACTATTGTTTTTCTTAAAATTTTCAGAAGCAAATTTTTTATCACGTATCTTATCTTGGAACATGACTCTCCTTCCTGTTCTACTATCTCTTTTTCACTTCTTTTTCATTTCAATTTTTCATTGTGTTCGTGTCATTTTTGACTTTTGAACCAACCATTTTATCTCTCTTATCAACAATTTGAAACGGTTAGTTTGTGTGTCTTCTTAATCGAAAGTTAGCAAAAACAACAATCAGTATGTGTGTTCTTTTTTATCTTAATCATGAGACAAAACTCTTGTTTATTATTATATTTTTGAACTTGTTGAAAATGAGAGAAACAAATAGTTATTTTTAGAATCAAACTTATTTTCGATTTGCAAAAGTTCTGGAATTTTCCATGCAGCTTCAAAAGAAATTCATATCTCATGGGTCATGGGTTTTACACCTCAGTTTAGGATTCAATTTGAATTTCCAGACAAACTCTTGAAATGCTGAAAAATTGCGTCATATTTCCATAAGAAGCTTGTTACGAAACCTATCACAACACTCGTTTGCAAAACCATTAAGCAAATAATATTGGAGATGCATGGTTTCAAAACTAGTCTTGACTCCGCCCACTTTTTTGAGTTCAGCGAGAGAAAAGTGAGGAAGTTGCTTCTAAAAGAGAACACAAAGGTGTTTTTCGTGACAAAACTCATTTCGTCATAGTTCAAGAAGTTTTGAGGCTTTGAAAAAGATTCCTATGGTTTTTGTAACAATGTAGAAGAAATATTAGTTTGAATACATATAATTATGGAAGCGTAAGAGTTTTATATCACTTTAATTTTCACACATCATTCACTTCAAGAGTTGATTTTTGATTACAGTTTATTTTACAAAACCTCCCATACGAGAGACTGTAAATCAAATATAATTCTGAGCTACAAACACTTTGCAACAATACTATTTTTTATTATCACACGTTCTCTCTCTCTTTCCCTCTTCTTATCACACTTTTGTGTTTGTCTCCACCTCTTAAACTCAAAAATTGAATCTGTTTTTGTATCACATGATCTTGAATGGACCAACAGAGCAGTTTCAAGAGCAAGAAGGAAAAGAGCAAACAAATAATAAGGTCATTTGTCGTTCTTGACTTTCAAAAGTACAACTCATCGTTCCCTTTTTCAACCCATTCAACTTTTCCCTCTTTTCTCTCTTCGGACCTCTTCCTTCCCATTCGTTTTCCCCCTTCTTCCCATATGTAAATGATCCCGTCCCAATTTTTCTTTCCGATTCTCCGTCTCCCTCCCTCTAGTCTTCAATTCTGCCGAGTCCCTAAGAAACTCCGAAGACATTTGGGTGGTGCCTTGCGTCGCAATCATTTCTCGCCTTTCTCTCGTCCACCCTCCTCGATCCCAATACTATTTCCATCAATCGCTTGTTTATGTGTATTTATTTTTACGTGTGTTCCGGTTGTGGCTCCATTGAGCTCTCTCTCTCCCTCTCTCTCTCTTTCTTCCGCGCACCTTCCGCGTCATTGCCGCGCGCGCCCTACCTCACGTGTTTTCCGGTGCTCACGGACGGGCGCCCGTTGTGTGTTGGCAAGACAAAAATCCCTTTTTTCTTCTGAATGAATAGAGAGGAATTCTTTCTGTGATGTAGGTACTAGAATTCTTCTTTTGATGTGAACAGTCTAGAATGTTTCCTGTTTCATTCGTTTTTTTCTTTGGAATTTATGGGGTTTTGGAGATTACAGGACGTTTAGACTTCATGTCAAGATCCGTTTCTGAAATCGAAATGGAATGTACTTCTATAAAATATTCCACTATCCTTTCGATGTTTGATTAATTCTTATGTGAATTGAGCTTTCCATGGTACCGTTTCAATAAAGTCTTCATTATTTTACTGTATTCTGTGATTTTTCTTTGATTCAATCAATTTGTGAATTCATTGTCCTTTTGAAAGAGGCTTCTCAGTTGTTCTGATTGAGCCGAGACTTTTTATCATCAAACTTTCCTGGAAATTTTTTATTCAGTTTTTTTCCTGTTTTCGAAACTTTGCGTTGTGACAGTTTTTGCACTTTTCCCAATTATTATTTCTTCTGTTCTCGAACTTAATCTTCTTTTTCAATTATAGTTTTCTGTTTATCCTTATTCTCGCCTCATTTCCCATTTTCCTCTTCCAGACAGTCCATTTCAAATTTCAAAATGATTCCTATTATCAGTTTTCTGAACCTCCTTTTCTCCTTGTTTCTCTTTGTCATTTCAAAACATTCACTTACAACATCACCGTATTTTTCTGTTTGTTTTGTCTAGCTTCGTTTGCTCTTTCTCCCTATTCTCCTATCAAACCATTTACTAATTCGGCTTGTTTTGAACTTTTTGTAATCAATCTTTTATGGGTGGGCAGAATGGTCTTTGCTCGTTTTTCCGAATTTTTATTGTGGAGTTTTCGAAATGAACATAAGTGACCGGAGTCATTGTTAGCACACCTGGAATGTGATGGAAAACCTTTTAATCTCGATAAATTCAAACAGGAGAAAACATGTTTATTGAAAAAAAATCTTCCTAGCAAATTTCAGAACGTGACATTCTATTAGAGGTTTTAGGCAAAACCAAGTCGTACAGTCCATACTATACATGTTTCATGACGTACTTTTTATGACATTTTATCATTTTATTACCATGGTTACTGTATTTCGGGATTTTATGTCTCTCTTCCTCTTCTCTCTTACCTCTTTTTCCGTTGTCTTCTGCTTCAAAAAAGGTAAATTTGGAACAAGTGTTCTTGTTTCTTCACACTTCCAATTGTCATCAAAACCATCATCATCATCATCAACTTCATCATATCTTTACACATTCATCCTCCTCACTCCTTCCATCATCTTCATCGTCTCTTTTTTCTATACATACCCCAAGTCCACTAAACTTTTTATCGGTCAATAAATCACCCCTCCTTTCCCCTTCCCATTTTCTCTGTCATCTCATTTTCTATTGTCTCTCTCAATTTATCTCACTCATTCAGCATCATCTTCTCTTTTTCTCAAAACTCTTTTCTATCAGTTCATCCCTTCGAATTTCATTCGAATCCTAAAATTTTTTGATTCCAGGTTCGTTTTCGTTTTTTCGAAAGACTCAGATGAAATGGCTGATTCAACCTTTGCTGAACACGTGGCAACTACCAATATTCGATTGGCTTCTCTTAGAGCCGTGAGTCTTCAAGAATACAGTCTAGTTTATGAAGTGGCCTAGAAAAGATAGAGGAGAAAGCTAGGCCATGGATGTTAGACTAGAAATACAACCCGAGATACGGTAGCGGAATCAAAGTTTCTCGAGCATTCCCTTTTTTTTTTTGAGACTTACCTGGGATGCATAACTAATACTGTGGATTCTGACTCAAAAAGGCCATCTTTAGGAACTTTCAAAAAATGGAAAATTAGTTCTTGAGAGTAGGAAAACTTCTAGGGATATCTTACTTCTGTTTCACTTTTTGTTTTCAATTCCTAATCTTCGACAAATTCTTCAACATTTTCCCATTTCCAGAACCTGATCGAAGCGTCAACATTTCCGGAAGCATGTAGTGAACTCACAAAATGGTGTCAGGATCAACGAGCCTTCACTGCTCACTTTGAGGATAATTTGATGCTCGCTTTGGAGGTTTATTCTCTTTTTTCTTGTCAAAACTTCAAAATCCGGAGTTTCAGGCAGCAATGGAATACGGTACCCGTGAAAACTACGATTATATGCTCACTCATGGACTCGTTGGCGCCTGTTTCACCCACCGGAAACATCTGTCGAAGATTGCAGCCAGTGAGTTTTTTAGCTGGATTTCCGGCAGTGAACTTGGTGATCTGTCTAGAAGTGTTTGAATTTTTTACATAAAAATTGATCTGTGGTTTGATAGGAAGTGCAGAAAAAGGACGATTAATAGAGTTTTTATATTGAAACGATAGTCTAGTTTGGGGATGGTTTTCATTTAGGATATGTGATAAAGGGAATCTGTCGAGAATGTATCTGATCAGAGCACCTGGATTCCCAATTGAGCTAGGGTTTTGGTGCAGATCAAATTTTCAAGAAACCGGGCATATCCTAAACTTTCTGAATTCTCAAAACTACTGTAGGATTCCGAGCAAAAAAGAATTGGATCAATCTTCATTTTCCAGTCCCTGTTTCTTCGAAAATTAACGAATTTGACCGAAACTTCTCTTTGATTTGATCAGTTTCCTCCCTGCAATTTCCTTTGTCCACCCCAATTTTTGTGACTTTATCATCATTTTTTGCGTTTCCCCCTGGCACATACTCACACATTTGAAGGATTGATAGTACACGTGAACGTCCTAAAAAGTTCACAAACCACTACTTTTCCTGTGTAAGGGAAGAGAGAAATACTTTGTTCGAATGGGGGGGGGGGGGGGGTTTTCTTGAGTAAACACATGGAGGAAAATGGGAAAAAGCTTGGAGAAAAACGAATGATAGTGAAGAAGAGAAAGTGTTCCAGGCTGGTGGTCTCATAGGATTGACAGGGTGTTGCAAGTGGAATGAAAAATGAATATTCTTGAGTTGCAGAAAGTTATTCGAGTTACCAAAATTAGAACAATCTGAACAAAACAACATGATGCCACTCTATAAGAGCTTTCGCAGTTTTTCTTTTTTCATTACATTCACTCCTCTATACAACAGTTAGCCCAGATCTTCCAGAAATTTCTGTCAAAATATTATTATTGGAGCCAATTTCATGAAGAAAACAATTTGTTTTCCCTCCAAAACATCTCAAATTTCCAGATCGAATAAGTCGTTGGTACGAGCAAATGCGTCGTCTGAAAAAGAATGGCGGGAAACGAAAACGTGCTCCACCGAAGCCAAAAGAACCCTTGTTAACTTCAATTCCTCCGAATGGATCTTTGCCTGGATTGACATCACCGACTTCTTCTTGTCCTCTTATGCCTCCTCCGCCCCTTTCTTCTACTCCTGGTGCTCCACAACAACAACAATCTACTGCTGAAAACAACAATTTCATGTTCTCGCCAACCAATTCTGACGGGTTAGTTTTCGAGATTTCTTTTTTTTCTTTTTGAGGTTAGGATTTATTGTGTGTGTCATGTCATGTGATAGATTAGGCAAAAGGAAGTAATCTCTGGAAATGAGCACGTGTTTTGTTTGAGAGAGAAAGAGCTGGGTTTCTGATACAAGAAGTTTCAGAATAAAGAGAGATACAACTCTAATACAAAGGCACTTGTTTCTAGATATCTGAGCATCCTTTCAACAAAATGGCATCGAACCTGGAGCTCTGTACTTTGAGTTTTAGCTAACTTAAGAAAAATACATTTCTACTGAGAAACTGTTCAAAATCCCAATGTTTTCGATGTCTCACAATTCCCAACACGTGCTGAAGGCCCCGATGATGAAGAGCTGATCTATTGTCTTCTTATTCCTTTTTCAATATTCTTCATCCAATTCCTTTTTCTTCTTTTTCCCATCAAAAACATCTTCTGGCATAAGAAACCAAGAATGAGAAGATGTTGGAGTCACTTTGTTCTTTCCTCTCTCTTCTTGAATATGGATATTTTCATTTTATTCCAACATTGATGCTTCTTTTTTCTCCTTTTTTGTCATCAAAAAGAAAAGAGAAAAAGATATTCGATAGCATAAAGAAGGAACACCCTTGACTCCTTCTTCATTATGTCTTGAGATATTTTTCATTGCGGATGATTTTCTGATAGAGAGAGCCTCTTGCGAAACTGTGAAATGTTTGATGCTTGACCCTTCCAGTTTCAAAAAAACAAGATTTTGTGTCATGATCCAAAAGCACGTGGAGCCACGATTAAAATCGAAATCCTCTAAATCTGAAATACATTCTGTAATTTTAGGTTCCTGATACTTTGCGACTCCGAAACTTTTCCGTATTTCCTTGTTTTTGTTTCATCCACTTCCTAGTCTAGACATCCTAAACTACAACTTCTTAGCCTCTCCAACACTCCCTTCTTGATCCTGATTTTTGATTTGCTTTGCAGTTTTAAAATTGAATTTCGCCTCAAAAATCATAAAATGTTATTTCAAAGATAATGTGAAGATTGACCCCGAAGACTTTAGAGATCCTCCGCCATTTATAATAAAAAATTGATAACTGAATTTAGAAGTTGCCGGTAATCGAAACACTTTTTTTGAGAGAGTTTCCATTGAAAAAGCATCCCTTATCTTATCCAATCTTCCAGTTTTTCTCAGAATCCACATGACGAAATGTTCAAAAACCAACAATCTTCGTCAAAAACCTAATCTAGATAATCTCCTTGTGAACTTTTCATTCTCTGTCTTTATCTTTTTTTTCAACACACAAAATCCAAAAATTCGCTTGGACACAGATCAGAAGACACTGATCCATTGTAGAATGATCATGAGCAAACAGTAAAACACGATTTGTTTCTTTAAAAGATAAAGTGTCAAGTATCCATTTCTTGATATTGCTAAATACAACTCAAAGTACATTTTTTAATGTTGCACAGACGGTTTTTTTTAGGCTAGTTTGTTCGTTCCGACCACAGCTTCTATGCAAACTTTTTGTTTTGCAAATCATATGCTCATTTTTAGATGAGACAATACATCTCTCTTTCTTTCTTACACATTGAAATCTAGTCATATTCGCTTCGAAAACGCCAATTCTTCCCACAAAATGTGTTGACTAGCTATTAAGAAGAGGGGTAGAACACCCACTTGTAAGGTCATTTCATCTAATCCCCCATCCCCTTTTTCTCCGATAATTTCTCGTACGGAACAAGCGGTGATGACAGCCAGGTGTTGTCCGAATATGCCTTCTCTTGTCCTCTGATCTCTCTCTCTCTCTCTTTCGCTATCCGGCCACAATTGGTTTTATAACCGAATCGTCTTCGTTTGCCTTCTTCATCCTTCACAGTCATCAGTTACCTTCCGTAACATAGACCCACTCCGTCTGTGTGTTCAGTTCAAGGTTGTTTTAGAAGAGAAACTTTCACTGATTTTTGATGATGGACTACAAATTCAGAAGGTCATGAACTCTTACCCGAAAATTCATTGGATGCGCGAGAGAATTTTAGACTGTTCTATGGATTTGCAGGAGCTAAAGAGAGGTTAAAACCAGATTTTGTGGGAATCGGTTATCTATTGGAAGAGCTCTCGGAGCCAGGTTTTTTTCAGAAGCGCTTATAGTTTTATGAAGTTTCTCGACAGGAAGAGCATCTTGAATCCACTCCGAAAATTTCAAAGAAGTACTCTTCTATTAGAGATTTAGTTATCTGAAGCAAAAATCTTTCAGAAGTATCTTTAAGAAAAGCTTGGATAGTAAGACTACAAACTACAAAACATCTGGGTTTCCCTGATTTTTGAACTTCGATCTCAAGGCAACTAAATACTTTTGTATCAGTGATGCAAAATTGTGTTCATCCCTATTCTGGATGATTCCATATTGAAAGCAAACACTCCGGTTTTTTGTTGCGAATTCTCACACATGGCTTACTTGTTGGATAACCCAATGTTACTTTTCCGGAACTTTCACTTTTCGAACAATTTTAGCCAGTAGTCTACTAGTCTATGATTGAAGGCGCTGGATCCTCGAAGCTACAGTACCCCTCTGGATCCGAGACCATGCGGACCCAGGATTTCAAAGGTTTGATCCCATTGGCATGTTCACTGTGTATAACTATCCGATGGTCGACATGATTCGAATGAGCCGGCCTCCCTATCGACACTCTTTTCCTCCAACAGTCAGTCACTGTCCCCCTTCCCGCCACCCGTTTTCTCTTTTCATCTCAACAAATCGTCTTCTTCATTCTCGCCTCAAAGATAGGGACGCACCGTCAAATAGTACGGGATATTAGGAGACGAAGGACGCGGCCGTACTGTCAACCCGCGACAACTGAACGCTTTGCGCGCGCGCACGGGCAACAGCAATCCAAGGAGGGCACAACAGCCCCAAAGCTCTCTCTTTCCTCCCCTTTTTCTTCTCCGCAACAGACCCCAGTTCGTGTCTGGATGTCTCTCATCTCAACACATTATTTCAATATCGTGTTTCTGTTTCCATCCGAATTGCTTTCGGGTTGGGTCGCGCCTTCTCCATCGGTCCTGTCCTTCTCCACCCGCTTCTATTCCTCTCCTAACGTTCCTCATCCTTTTCGCTTTTTCGAAAAGCTTTGTATATTATTACCACGGACACTTTATGCAGTTATGCATTCTAATCCTAGTTTAGGCCCAGATCAGATATCCCTACTTTCCTCTCTAGATGTGCTCTTTGACTTTCTCATACACCTAGGGTCGTCGGGTAGGCGCTAGGCTGGCATGGCATAGGTTAACTTATTCTTTGGATTGGATCCTCCCTACTTTTTTCTTGTAGCGTGACTGTATTGAAGAAGCTTGAAGCCCAGAATTCATCTACTGGGAGACTTCCAGCTCATCTGACGTAGTCTGTCTAGGCGCCAGGTTCAATCCCTCTCACTTCCTTCTTGTTTCATTTTTCTGTTTGACAAATGCCAAATATCCCGGTCGTCGTGTTCATTCATTTTCAGCCTACTCTTCTACTCTACATTCTGTTTTCAGTCAGCACGTTTTTTTTTATTTCATCCATTCCATTCCATTCCCTCTACTCTTCTTCTTCTTCTTCCTTCCAACCAACCAACAAAAAACCAACTACCACCAAATCATCTGTGTGTTGTCTCACTCTTCTTTTTGTTTATGTGCTCTTCTTCCTGAAGACTTGACTTCTTTTGTCTACTGAAAAGACACTGAAGACACTCCTCTTTCGTCTTTTTGACTAACCAAATTTTCGTATGGAGGAAGAATAATGGAGGGTAGGAGTATACAAAATACTACTATTTTGGTTTGGTCACTCTAAGATTTTCAGAGCCAATTCTTCTGAAAATCTGAAGAAACGACGCTCCGAAATTTCAAAAAAAAGAAATCTTAGTCATTCGAAATGTTCTTCTGATCTACTTATTTTGCACCCAGCTGCCTCTATATTTATCCTATGTAAACAGTGTTCCTTCGTTCATTTTTTGATTGATTATTATTTGACTTATCCCCCTTTTCCCTTCTTCTTTCTTTCTCCATTTTCCACGTATTTTCCATTCTCTCCAACATCTCCAGAAGCGGAGGCATTCCTAGCTGTCCTTGTCCTTCTTGTCCCCTTTTATGCTAAAAACAAAAAGAGCAGTCGGACTGGAATCGTCCTTTTTCTGATCATCACTTTTCGTTTTTCTACTGCTATGACTTCTCTGCCACCCTCTCAATTCACCTCTAAAAAGGTAGTGTTTTCTCTGATTCTCTTCATCTCGAACACTCTCTCGTTCATTGTTCTTTTCGAACAAAAAAGGTTTTTTTTTGAAGTGAGAAGAAAAAGAAGCATCTCTATCTGTCTCTTTTTCGTTTTGAAGAGACTGAAAAAGACAAAAAGTAGGTCATTCTTTCTTCTATATTCGGTCGATTGTGGTCAGTAATTTAGGTAAGTGGACTGGAAATATTGAGAATGCTCCTCTAATAGAAGGGCATACCTATGAGAGCCTACTGGCAGATTTGGTGATAGTGGATTGTTTTCAACAAAGTATTCTTTTCGAAAAAGTAGAGCTACAGTAGGAATCTAAAGAAGTTCCATTGGTCCTTTCGAATCTCAAACTTTCAAATCACGAACCCCTGATAGAAGGACATCTAGTCGATATTTTCCCTCGTGGAGTATCTCGTTTACTCTCGATTTCTTTCCAGTCGTTTTTTTGCTTCCTTGCTTCTTCTTCCTACAAACAGCCGTCGAAATGTTTGTTTTTTTTTCTTCCTCCTTTTCTTTTTTTCCGTCATCATCTTCCGCTTCTTCTTCTTCTTCGCCATCTCTTCCCTCCATTTTACTTGTTTTTTTTCTTTACTGGGTGGCGCGGCGGCAATCCAGCCAGAAGCCTTCTCTCTTCCTTCTTTTTTGCTTCTTCTTCTTTCTTTTCATCTACTCCCGTTCAAGGCGGCGTTCTTCTCCTCCTTCTTTTCATTTTCATCCGGCTGACGACGACTGAAAATGAAGAACAGAAGGAAGAAGAAGACGTCGAAACGGGGAGGGGTTGGTGAGTATGTCGTGTGGTTGGAGGTGGAGGAGGGGTGACCACGTGACGTCATCCCCCTTCTATATTTTCTGACTGGATGCCGTTTAGACTCTTGGAATTGGAATGGTGTGTCTCCCAAAAAATGTAGATGTCATTTGAGATGAACGACGACGAAGGCGTGCTCCTCTTCTCCGTATACTTCTTCCACTTCTTTTCATTGTGACAAATCACTTTTTTCACATCTTCTTCCGAGCCATCGAGAGCCACGTCATCCAAGCTGTAATTGGTTTTTTCTACTTCTTCTAGAAATTGAAGAGTTTTGTGAAAATGCACGTAGATAAGATTCTGAAAAGTTTTTCCTGGAGAGAGAACGAGTCTTTCTGATAGTTTTTAGGATCAGGAAGGTTGAGCTTTCCAATATTGAAAGCTCCAAGAAGATCAGCCTAGGATTCGATAAGTTTGGAAAACTGGATGATCTGAAAACAGACTCAATTTGAACTTGATGGGTTTTTTTGGATTGGTCGGAAGCTTCTTCTCACGCCTACCGTGATCTGAAATGAGTCAACGGAGTAAAATCAGGATCTCTGTTGCCATCAAAGATACCGGAGTTTTGTCGACTGAAAAAATTTTTGACGATACTTTTACCATGAAATATCAGTTGGCAGTTTTGCAATAGATCCACTGTTAACCAATATACAGTGCTTTTCGAGTCATTGAGTAGATTAACTGGTTATTTGCCATACCCAACGAAGAGCATGTTGTCAAATATGGATGCTCCTTGGATTTTTGATTCCTGCATTTCACGACGAGAGCATCAGACAGCAGTTATTCCAGTGACGCACAGTAGTTTACAGCGACTTCGCTGTGCTTTTTGTGCATAGACACTCCTTGATAACTTTGGAAAAATGTGCATTCAGTTTGAATTCGTGACTTCTAGAATTTTGAAGATTTTAGGCCCCAACTCCGAGATATTTTGTGTTTCAGACCAGCGAAACCATAACACAAACTCAAAGATAATTTAGTCTCTCTCGAACTTTGTCCAAAAGTTATGGGTCAATCGAAAGTTCTGCCTCTTCTCTTCCCTCTGTTTTATCTGCAATTTTCATCAGACCACTCTCTCCTCCCGTCTCCCCTTCCCTTCCAATTGACCGTCTTCTAAATTAGAAACTTTGTGTTCCAGGTCAAAACCAAACTGGTTCTTTCGTTTTTTTCACATTTTCTGCCAGCTACGGTCGTTTTCTGAAACTATATTAGTGTTCCATATATATTCTTTTTCGTTTCTCGTGACATCTAGAAAGTAAGCTCCGCCCCCATTTTCTGCCGGGGCACATACTCTCAACGCTCGACGGACGGGACGGACGGAGAGTCGCGCCTCCAAACACACACACTCAAAATATTGGAATTACACAGAATCCATCCACAAAAACGTCTTTTTTCCTAAAAACTGAAAAAGTTTTTCTTTTTTCTCTCATTTCACTACCTCTCCTCCTCAAATCAATCTGTTTTCTCTGCACTCTATTCGAACGGTGTCATCTATCCATGAAGGGGTATACTGTCTCTCTTATCACCTCCTTGTCTCTTTTTTTTTGTGACTCTTCAAAAATAAGTGATAGAGAGAGAGAGAGAGAAGAAGACGAGGTATTCACTTTTTATAGCTTTTGCCCTCCTTCTCTACAATCGATCATGCACTTATTTTATACGAAAAGATGAATTCCTTCTTCTTCTAAATGAGAAAAAAAGAACACATTTGGATGGGAGGAGGGGATGGGCGACGGTGGAGACTTTCGCTAATGAACATGACATTTATCCGCCAATGTCATTCATGATCCCCCCCCCCCCCTCTCTCTCTCTTTTTGATGATGAAGAAAGATTTATGCTGATAGGAAAGTGTTCAGATCAAAGCATGAAACATTTTTTTCAGAAAATAGGATTTCTAGACCATATCTAAAGCTTCATAGTCTCATAGATAGTTCGCAGTGGCTCTTTAGTTCTTGTGGCTCAAGTACAAAAATTTTTCTCTGGAAAGGCTTTTCCAACAGGATAGCGTCTCGTGATGGACTATAATGACCAGCTTAGAAATCCAGATCACTAACATTTCGAATTCACCTTGTTGGCCTAAAAACTCTTAAACAACTAAACCTAGTCTTCTTGACTTGGGAAATCCCTTCTTTCAAACATCATGTTTTCTCTCTCCGGTTCCCACATGTCTTTTCACAAAAAAATAGAGGTAAAGTCTGGCTCCTCAAGTTTTTTTTTCTAGACCACCCGGAAGATTCTCACGAGTCAGACTCAGAGTCTAGACTCTTGTGTTCCTTTTTCTCCGAGTGGCCTGAAATCGGTTTTAGGCCAAAGGACCTAGGAATCGAGGTAGTGTTGTTCTAAGCCTGAGTTCCTAAAAAAGGAAATCAGGATTCAAGCTAGGTAGCCCAGTCTTAGTCTCGACGGTTGGATAAAATCTAGGATCCGAATTCCATTAATTCAGGTTCTTGAGATTTCTACAGTAATCAATGTCTTCAATCCAATGTTAGTCACCTCTTCTCCTCCTCCCTCAAAAATGATCAACTATAAAATATGTTCTAGATAGATCTAGAGGGAGCTATTCCAAAGAAAACATTATATTGATGAACATTGACCTGTTTATTCTCCATGTGTTCTCTGTCTTTAACTGACCCATGTGACCCATCCAGCAGCCCTCTTTCTGCTGCCTCTCCTCTATTTTGTTGGTCTTTTCTGGATTTTTTCGCCTCTTCTTTCTGAACTCCTCCTTCTTCTTTGGATCCTAAAATGAGCAAAACGGTATCACGAGATGCACATTTGCACTTTTCACCAGAAAAGAGCATCCTTCTTCTTCTTCTTCTTCTTCTTTTGCTATTTTGTCCTAGAAGTAGAAGAAGAAGAAGCAAGGAAAAGGCACGACGCCCATACCAAGACACCCTGCCGTCCGCTTGTCCGGAGTGTCTTCCTCTTCTACTTCTTCTTCTTCTTCTCTTATTCTTCTTCAATGTCCCGGCCGCACGTATGTCGATGTGTTGGATGGTGGTGGTGGTTTGGGGTGGTAGTAGAAGAAGGGCCTTTTCTCTCTTTTACTCTGTTCTCTCAATGTTTTAGGGAGGGTAAAAGTGTAGAGAGGACGGGCCGAGAGAGACGAGATAGTGGAGAGTTTAGAGAAAGAATAGTGTCTAAGGGGGGAGTCTCTTTTCTGCTGTATGTGTTGGTTGTCTGTGTGTCGTCTGAGTTAGTGTAGAGGAGAGGCGAATAGGGAAGGGAAGAGGCAATGCGGCCGGCCGTGGTGTGCGCAAGCAACGTCTCTCTTTTGGATCGGAGTGAAGAATACCGTCTGTTTGTCTGCATCTCTCCGCCTCCTCCTTCTTGTTCATCATCATCATCATCGCCTTCTTCTTCTTCTTCTTTCTGCTACTATCCCCCTTTCTTCTACTTTTACATCCTATCACCTTCTTAATCCTTTTTTTCATATTTCACCTGGATGCAGTCATTTTTTTCCCCTTGCCCCCGCCTTCTCTTTCACTCTGCTTCTTCTCATTTCTGCTTCTTCTTTTCCACTCTCCAAGGGCATTTGGAGGGCGGAGCTAGGAGAACACTCGCATGCACTACTGACCTAGTTGTGTCCTTTGGAGCTGTAGGAGAGAGAAAAGAAAGATATGTGTGTGTCAGTCATTTGGTTTTCTTTTTTTTTTCACTTTCTGGAAATTCTAGGAGAATTTATTCTAGAATCCAGTGGGATACGGTAGCATGAAAGGTTCTGAAACTAGGGGGAGTAAAGCTGAGTAAGACTCAAATTAGGGCCTAAGAAAAATCTAAAAAGATAAACTCCAATTTTGAGAATTGGCCTAAAAATCTCAAAGTTTTGACGTGTATCCTGTTATGCCAGCTAGTTCTAGGCCCGCTTCAGAAAACATTTTAACGTTCTCTCTGATTTTTGACCTCTCCCCTTTTGGAAATCAATTCTTACCTTTATCTTTCTCCCGCATTTTTTCGATTTCACCGAAGATTGCCCCCTCTCCGCCAGGTCAAAAAAGGACTCATGACTTCAGAAGGGTAATAATCTAGGTGTTCTTCGTAGCCGCTCTTTTATCTGACCGTTTCATTCCCAGAAGTAATTTTTTAATAGTGATGCCTTTTTGACGGAGTAGGCAACAAGGGTCACACCTTCCCCTCTCACTCATCCACACACACAAAGACATACAGATTGATTATAACTTTTTTTTTCGTTTTTTCATTACTCTTCCCAGTTCATCATCATAACTTAATGTTCCTTTTTTCAGATCAATGTGGGCCCACAATGGGATCCCCATGAGTCAACCGGGCTCTTCAGCCGGTCATATGCCACCACCCGGCGCCGGCGCCATGCCTGCTGTCGCTCCCTATCCGGGACAAATGAATCCACCGGGTATGAATCCAGCAATGACAGGCTATCCTGGAGGACAGATGCAATTGCCTTATGGTCAATTGGAAGGAAATCAGCATATGTACGATCAACGAATGGCTGCTGCGAATCGAGCTGCTGCAGTCGCTGCCGCACAAGCCCAAGCTGCTGGACGGCCTCCACAAGGAATGATTCCAGATTATACTCAAATGCCAATGGGACAGAATCCGTAAGTTTTTATACTTTTTGGGAGATTCTAGAACCTGGATACTCGTCTAGATTCTTAATTAGAGTTTCCTATTGTCTTCTTCTCGATATAAGCCAATCCGATACCCTACCCTTCAATTCTGGGTTCCTCCTCTTCCCAATCATAAATTTATTGATTTCTTTCGAAAAAACATAAACAAAACACTTTCCGCGGCGACGAATTGCCACGCGCCGCTTCCACATCGTAAATACCGCTGAAGTGAGAAAGTGCGCTCTACTGGACAAGACGAAAAATAAATGCATTTTAGGATTTCGCGCTGCATTTTTCGTTTCATTTGAGCGCGTTTTTGCTGAAATCCGATTGGATTTTTTGAAAAACTTTTGAAAAAAATCCTTTAATAAATACCTTTAATAAAAAAACACTTTTAATATGAGAGCAGGCGTGATTAGGGGATTTTTACCGTAAAAAATTTAAAGTTTCTAACAATTTTAATGATTTTCCGTCTAGTTTCAGCGGTGCAAATGGGATGATGAGAATGCCGGTTCAATATCCACCCGGACATCCACAAATGGCACAACATCCACAGATGCAATATGGACAAATGGTACGTTTTTTTTATCATTTTCTTTGTCTTTTTTATCACTTTTTAAACTCCGCCTCCTTATTGTTAAGCCTTTCTTTGTTCTCCCGAAGAGTGTAGGTCTGATACCAATTAGTAAAGTAAAAAAAGAGAAATAGAAAGCTGATAAGAACTTTTGATGATAACAATGACAAAGATATAATTTCAGATGAGAGCGCCGCCCGTTTCCGTATACGGTCAAATGGCACACGGTCAACCGTATGCAGTGACGGCTCACCCGAACCCAGCTCAACCACAAAGACCTATCATTCATCCGGAAGTTCAACCACTTTATGAGAATACTGTTGGATTGCATATCGAAAGAGATTTGATTTCTGAAGGACCAATTTTGAGTGGATCAAATGGTATCGAGGTTCCGATCACTCCAGATTCATATGAATTCTTGAGAACGTAAGTGTGCACCAGATGAATCAGATTTTAATAAAAATCAGTTTCAGAAATCATACATCGGAAGTCCTTCTCTCTGTATGGTCACCACACAAAGGAGCCAATGATCAAGAAGTTCGATTCGAAGTATTCGTCAATGGAAAACATGTAATGAGTGATCAGAGTCCGTTGAAATCATGTGGAATTAAACAACATTTGATTGCTGGAACAAACCATATTCAATTCGGATATAATTCAATGACACAGGTTTGTATTTCTGGATGAAAAGTAGAAATTGTTTAAAAAAAATAATATTTCAGTTGCACAACTATGCATGCGAATTCGTCACCAAGAGAACTATGGCAGAGTTGAGAAGGATGTGTCTTCACAGGAGACAGGCCGAAGCAGGTCAACTCGGTTTGAATCAACGCGCAGCTTGTGAGTTTCTTTACTTTGGTTTTAGACTGTTGTTTTTCAAAATAAGGAATGAAAACCCCCGGCGCTTATAGTCAAGTAAACCTGCCCACAACTTCGGGCCGCGTGGCGCAGTCGGTAGCGTTACTGATGAGCAGCCAGGGGGTGTGGGTTCGATTCCTCCCTCCCCTAATGTCTTTTTTTTTCGAATTTCCTACTTTTTTAAACTAATTCCATTTTCTTTCTAGATGCCGCCCAAGCTTCGAAACGTCAAGCTGGGTTCATCCCTATCAGTTTGAACTGCTCGCTCAACAAAAAGCGAATGTTCACTCCAGCAAGACACCACGATTGTAAGAAAGTATGCTTCGATTTGGCCTCTTTGATAAGTCAAAATAAGTCAAAGACGAGATATTACTGTCAACCATGCAATGTTTACTTCAAATTCGAGGACATTAACATTGATTACTTCCTTCTCAATGCTGTTACCTCCATTCCACTTGGAATTAATGAAATCATCGTTGATAAGAATTCACAAGTTCGTCCAGGAGAACATGAGGATACAAAGCCAAAGCGTGGAAAGAAAAAGGCCGCCGACAATTCGGATAATGGTGGTGGAGCTCACACAATGAAGAGAATCAAATCGGAGACGATGGTGAAACAAGAGCCAGGAGTCTTCCCTGATATGCATGGAAGGAACATTCCATTCAGTCCAATGCCAATGCCAGGAAGTGTTCCACCAGATTGGACACGTCTTCAGAGCCCATCATTCTCGATGCAATCTCCAAATAAGATTCAACTTGGATCAACGGCTCCGGGAACTCCAGCGGTTGTATTCCAGAATCCAGCATCGGCAGGATCCATGTTGAATATGTCATCACCACGTCAAACAATGATGCCTGGATATCCACACGGTATGCATCCAATGATGCCACCACATGAGATTCCACCAATGAGATCTGGATCAGCTCCATACACTCCAGAATCAGTCAAGATGGATAAGAATGATGAACTTCTTATGAATATTGATGGATTGTTCATTTCAAATTCACAGAATGTTGTGGAAATTGATCAATTGATGATTAGATATATGGATGGAACAAAAGATACAGTTTTCGAAGATAGCCTGATCTATGAACTTGTGAGTTTTGAGAAATATAAGAAAAGCAATTCTAACTTTTGATTATTTTCAGCCTACTTCCCCGAAACAACAGGATGGACCACATACAATGATGGCTCCAGGAAGTACCTCATCATCAAATGCATCCACTTTTACTCCACCATTTGATGATATTCATCTTGGAAATCGTCCATCTCATTAGATCTGTTTTTTGTTGTTTCCCATCTTTGTTCCCTTTGCAAATCGTGTGCCTTATTTCGATACCGTTACAAAAATTTTCTCCCAAAAGCTCTCCTTCATCAAAGAATCCCGGATGATTTCTCCCCCTTATATATTCAAGGCGTCCTCAATTGTTTCCTTTTCTTTCCATTTCCCGATTCTTGTCCATTTCAATTCTATACAAAAACCTCCAACACACTTCCTCTCCTGATCTTTTTTTGTTAATCTCGTTTCAAATTCCCACAGAAAAACTACAAAACCCCCCATATCTTTCCCGGCTTCTTTGAAAAGTCCCTCCAAAATCGCTAGTCATTTTGTCTTTTTGGAACGTAGTCATCATGCTTGTTTTGTCCCGTTTAATATTTGAACTGGAGACTTCGTAAACCCATTCTCATCCAAAAAATTGACAGTTTTTTTTTAATATTCAAGGTTTTTCATAATTCAAGGCTGAGCCTTTTTCTTCCCGCTTCTTTTTATTGTTTTGTTGATCAATTCCACGTGGTTTCCGAGTGAAAGCCCCGCCCCCTTTTCTTATTTATCCTTCCTCCCAATCAATTTGATAGCAATCATCATCTCAAACACTTGTCGTTTCCCAGTTTGTCGCGTAGGGTAGAATATTCTGAGAAATAATAATTTTCACTTGAAACACATATTTTTGATGGACTGGAAAACGTCCTAATTATATTCCGATCCATCAAAAATTGAAAATAAACGTCTGGCTGGCACCAGACTCTATATGTATATTATGGAGATCCTCCCCCACCCCTAAACTCGAATTGTTTTCTCTTTTTCTCTTCCACATTCAATTCTTTTCTCTCTCACTTTTCCAATTGATCTTGGTCCTCTTTCAAATACAAGAACCATCCCTTTCCCTTCCCTTTCCCTTCCAAAATAATAATAACTGACAAATAATTGTTCGTTTTTTTTCTTTGACAAATGTATTTTCTTTTCCATATTGTTGTGAGAGAGAATATAAAAATGAGACTACACTTTATCTTTTGGTTTTAAGACAATAAAAAATGAGAATGGAAACATCGACCTGTCTAGAGAGTAAGTGAAAGAAATGGAAATGAGATCTTATTCAAATAAAATACAAAACAATCACAGGGAGTTTGGATAATCATAACCTGAACCGTCGGTTTGTGACACTGGAATACTGTAATACTCGTTCAGATATTCATTTCCGTTCGCATCCTGCATCTGAAAGTATACATCTTATTCTGAGAGCGCTAGGATTCAAATGTTGATAATTGCAAAAAGAGTCAGATTAGATACTTCTCCACATTTCAAACCTAGTTTTGTAGCCTTCTTCTTCGAATTCTGGATGTTTGTCGAAAACTATTCTCGGACATTTTCACACACTTTTTGTGTATAGTTTGATCACATAATCAGAATTCGAAAAAATAAAAAGCGAATCTCATGATTTTTTTTTCGACATTTTACTATCGTTTTGTATTAGGTTTCATTTATAGCAGGTCAGAATTTGGACTACTGTAACTGGAGGAGAAAGGAACTACTCGGAATATGGCTTAGGAAAGCAACAGACCCATAAAAAATGAAATGAGTTTCTAAGCTCTTTCTTTGAAAAGTTACCAAACACCAAACTTCTACAAATCATCGTGATCAGTTTATTAAAATAGCTTGCATGTGGCAGGGTTTCTGCTTTTCGGTAAAAACCTTCAGAATGACAAAAAAAAGTTGAACTAACCGCCACAAACACCGGAATGAAGCTCTGCTCCAGTTGTGAGCCTTCCATTGAAGATTTCCGTTTTCGAGATTTCCGTTGCTCTGGGGAGCATGCAGGTAACAAGACACCTGTTGCTCGGAATCTGAAAGTTTCGTTCTCAAAAATGTAAAATTAGTTTGTCAAACTCCAAGCTGAATACTAGGAGATCAAATGAAATGGAATTATTTGTGATGGAACGTTTTCTAAAAGTTGAAATCTTCTGCAAATTTTTTTATTGCTTTGAATAGGATTTCCGGATTGAAATGTTTTTTCTGTCAACTATTTTTTGCAGCCTTCTAAACTTCAAATTCATTCCACCTCGACCCCCATAAAAATAAACTTGTAGGTTGTTTCATTTTCATTCATAGAACATCACTCAGACATTTTATTCTCTGAATGTTCAATCAAATCCGATTCATGTTCCCAAAAAAATGTTCTAATCAAGAACATCACATGAATATACATTCTTACTATAAAAATGACGAAACTCTTTGCAATTCTTTCTCCGAAAAGAGTCTACTTTCAAAGAAACCTCTAATATAAAGGCACCAGAATACTCACCGACTTATAATCTTGCTGACACATCCATGTGAAATACAAAGAGATTTTGAAATCGCATTCACCTGAAATTCAGAAAAACTGGCAGGCTCAAAATTCAATCAAAACCAACTTTCATTCCATCATTATGCAGTTGTATTATTCTCGTTCTCTCCTCCATTGATAACGGCCTTCCAGGACAATATGGTCTTCCGTATAGATTTGTACCTGTGAGGTACCGTAATAAAGAAACAAAGAAATTCGAAATACCTTTTTTCCTATTCTTCCTTCCATCCTGTGAATTGTTGGGTTGCACTGTATTGGGAGGAGAGGTTTTCGATTCAGCTTCATCGGCAGAGGAGGGAGAGTCATTTTGTTGGGATTCATAAGTATTCGGGATTTCGATTCCCTGGAAAATTGAACTTGAGTTCGTATTTTCTCGGAAAGTATTTTGATAGATGAACCTTGTGTTACAAGTCGAACAACCGAATTTAGAATTACAAAACTAGGAAAGTCATTGACATCAGGACAAAGTGTGAAATTCAAAGTACAACAGGAATAACTGGTATTGGTTTTTAGAATATAGTTTGTCAAGAACTGGGGTGACGGTGATAATGATGATTCATGAGTAATATTAGTGATGTCATAACAATCAAAACAATACTTTTGGTTTACTATAGAATCATTGGAAAAAATTCAAAGTTCATTTGAAAACTTCGATCCTGCTCCACCAAATTTCAAGACACGATGACTCATGAAATCAGTAAATTGTGCACCAAGACAATTCCACTCCACAGAATCCGAGTCCAAAACACAACTAACTCGTGAACTAGTAATTACTACAATTTCGACTTATCTAGATTGTTTTCATAATCTTTTTCGAATCTTTTTGGATCTTTGTTACTACAAAACTTTCGATAAGATGGAAAAGTTTGCAATGAAAGAACACAAAATACGAAAATCTAATGGTCGTGATGGAATAACCTAATGGAAATGCTCAAGAACAGAGCTCTGTGGAAATGAAGCAATGTCGGGCAAATAGGTTTCAAGGCTTGAGAATAATATTAGTAGGTGAAGTTATCATTGGTTTTCCACCTCGTAAGCGAGCTGTACCGGTAAATAAGTTAGCAATATGAAAAACTCATAACCATCACAGTAAATTAAACAAGAAAAGTTTTAAAAACTCACATTGAGCCAGTTATTGAAATCCCTTTGTAAAGTGTGCGGAGTCGAAAGATCAATAACAGAAGATCCGCATTGTTCATGGTCACAGCAGTGGACTTCTAACATCTCTTCCTGAATACAAGAATTCGTTATTCTGAAACCGAAAAAATCTCGAATGAAACATGAAAAAAGAGAAGGAAAGTTCAGGGAGAATGTGAAGATTCAGTTTCTGAACGAAATAAATCGAAAGTTGTTTTGATTGAGGAAAGGAGAAAATAGTAGGGGAGGTATTAGTAGATATATGTATTTGGTACACACCTTCTTCAATGTTGCTTCTTGTTTTTCAGAAAAGAGATCTGAATAAAAAAAGGGAAAGTCTCTCTCTGCTTTTCCCTTCCACTGTAACTGGAATTCTCTCTCTCTCTTTAATTCAGAGAGATGTATGGATGGAGAGATGATGCCAAAAAAGGGAAAATAAGAATAACAACAAGCCGAGAAGATCAGAGGAAAAAGAAGTAAAAGTAAGAGAAGAAGGGTTTCAGAAACTGATAAATATGTCAATCTTTTTAATCGAATGTCGAAAAAAAAGAAAGTTCGAATTGAAACGGTAAAGAAAGACAAGTAGCCCTCTCTAAAGAAAAAGATCACCTTCTCTGAAAAAAGAAAAAAGAACTGCGGGGCGATAAGAAGAATTGAAAGTAATTGTAAAGTTCTTTTTTTCCATTTTTAGTGGTCGAAAGAAGGGGTCTAATTGCCCTCTCTGAAGGGAAGAAGGGAAGACTGAACGGCAGAGATTCTGAAAGAGACGGGGGCTAGCTGATAGCTGTTGGGAAGGGGAAGATGGAGAGAAGAACACTTTATTGCACGTGGTTGGTTTAGTCGCAAAGAGGCAAAGACATAAACTATAAAAATTTACTTAGAAAATAAAAACCGAAAAGAAACAGTAGTAGTTCATGAACTACAGAACATTCGGAGGTTATAAATGGAATGGTTGAATTCGAAATGAAGAAGAAGGTCAGAAATCAGTGATAGAATATCACGTAGTCCCAGAATCTTCTGAATTGTATTCTTGACAAACATCCAGAGTCATGTTGGCTTACCTCTATGTCGTAATTCTGTTTTTTTACTCGAAAAAAGAGAAAATGATTTTATTGCACAAACAAAAAGCAATGACGTCTTTGGTATCAATTATTAAAACATTTGAATTCTGAGAAACAATTTTTTAGTTTCTGACCTTGAATCTCAAATTCTAGGTCAGCGCTGCCATACCAGAAAGTGAATAGTCATGAGTAAAAATACCTGAAATCCATTACCGGAGTTTTCAGATTTGAGAAAATACAAAATAAGAATGAATACTAGAAAAACAAGAGAAAAAAAAAGGAAAACCGGTCATAAAAAAGAAGATCTCTACACGATTTGAACTTTCCCAAATTATAAATAATTTCAGCCGAATCTTGTCTTATCCTTATCCATCATTCTTGTCTTCTCCTCGTCTTCTTCCAGAACAATTGGGAGCACTTCGGCCGATAGTTTATGCTGTTCTTCAGCTACATCTGAAAATGAATGAAATGAAAATGAATGAAATATAGAACGTTTCTTGAAATTTGAATGTACATACTGAGGAATGGATTGCCCGACTCACTAGTAGATCCGAGTTTTCCAGTGGAGGTCTTTCGTTTTGGTGCCGACATTTCGAGAGTGGAGAGATTGATCTGGAAGTTTATGGTGCTGATTTCAATGAACTGTTATTCACTGATCACTCACCTCACTCGGTGCCTGTGACTCGAAGTTATAGTGAAGTGTTGCCTGAGAGGCAGAGTTTTGGAACATGTTGCTTTTGTTTCTGAAACTTTGATTATTCTATGTTCCTATTCTTACGGTATTCTCACTGCTTCTTCGCGATTCTTCCTCTAATCTGATCGAACATCATGCTTCTTTTTCTCGATGCCAGACTTGCACGACTTCCGAATGGACGTTGAATTGAAATGACTGAGAATGTCTTCCTTGGAATCAAATGATTCGTCGACTCGAAATCATACATATCCACATCGTCCATATGTGGCATCATCATCACTTCTTCTTCGTCCGCTTTCACTCTGAAACGTGAGAAGTGGATTGAAAACATAACTGAAAGAATCATGAACTATAGTTTCCCCGTACAGATAAATCAAATAAAGGAAACACAGAACAGATGTCGATACTTTTTTGTAACCGAAAACTATTTAGTACTCACTCATAATTCGCCGCTGATCCAACTTGTGGATTCTTTGGAATCATGGCAGTGTCAACTGAATAAAGGGGTTCCACGTCAGACATCCAGAAGACGTCCTTTTCAAGAGCGGGAATTTGATTGTAGCAGTCATCGACAATAGTGAGACCGATCTGAAGAAAATGTAGACAGTATTTTTGCAAGTATAGGTTACTAAATAGTTGTGAGACTTCTTTTGTAACCACTCCGTTTCCCTTATTTTTTTTCCCAAACCAAAACTATTTTAATTTTTCAAGCTCACCGCCAAATTTCTATCCAACAAGAAGTTGCACTCAAAATCATCGTCATCCTCTCCGAGTGGATTAATCATACTCTCTGCCACTTTCATCCATCCAACAACAAAAATAAATTGGAGAATAGACATTACAAATGGAACAACCGGATAGAGCTGCAATTCTCAATTGATTTTCTAAAAACTCCCAATGAAACCTACAATACTTGGTTGCTCAGGGTCCTTTCCATCAAGTAATACAGATTGACGAGCAATCAAAGCCATGAAGAAGTAGGAACGGACAGCAAGGAAGACGACCTGCGGATAAGCAAGAGGAATCGGAACCCAATCGTAGTTACTGAGAAGAGCAAGTCCTTTTCTAAACTCAATAATATTCTTTCCGATCTCATTCATCAATAAATCCGCTGCTATTTTTCCCTCGGCTCTTGCTTCCACTAAGAGTCCAGTAGCCCATTGAATAGGGACAAAGTACTTGGAATACTTGCATGGAACACTTATCAAAGCTTCCTTCTCGTGTTCCAACATGAATCCTGAAAGCAGTGATTTAAGGGGGAAGAAGCACGAATATTCGTTTCTAGGTTCAACAGGGATATCCAAATGCCTGCTTGAAAACAGAGTTCATCAACTGTACCTGCAGAGACAATCGACTCCAGATTGGGAAAACGTCTTCGAACTTGAAGAGAGATGTCACGGAACACCAAAACCTGAGTGAGTACCATATATCGAATCACATTTCTGCGAACCATTCGAGTCCTGTCGTCAGTTCCTCGGATGTAGTTGGCGATGGTGATAGCCGTGCTAAATTATGAGCTTTGAACCAAGGAAACAAAAGCCAACAGAACAGTTTTCGGCATAAAAAGTTCACCAAAACAGTAAGCGCGCCTAGTATATAACTGAAAAAAAGACGGCTGGAAGCCACAAGAAGATGCACTTCTATTCTCTTTTCATTCTCATCGCATTCATTATCTCAATGAGTTCTGCTCATGGAAATCCATGTCGTCATCGTCATCAAGGATACGGAGATGGAGGCTCAGGAAGCGGAGAAGTTATTGTCATTGGAGCAGAAAAGCCGAAAGATAAATAATTTTGAATTCAAATGAATTAATAAATTATTGAGCATTCAAAAGTTTCTTTCTGTGGTATTCAATTACTAGAAACTCTCTAGGTTCAGATTCTCAGGTTGAAAACTGAAAACTAACTTATCGACCCATCCCAAATTGGCAAAGATGTCATTCCATCTGCGAACGATAATTGTGACGAAGAAACCAAGCATGAAAGTGAGGGGAATGAATTCCATCGTTTGATCGAAAAGAGCAGCGAAATTGTCCCAGATTCTGAAATAGAAAAATCATGTGAACGATTTTTTGGGACATTGTTTACTTTCGAGTTTTGGCTCCAATTATCAAATTACTACGGTAGATTCCCGAAACAACACCAAAGGCGATGACGAACATACAGAGCTCCTGGAAGAATGCAACATGGTTACGGTAGATTCTTGTTTTTTCTTTCATTTAAAATTATTTTTTTCGCTGAAATCTGTTGCATGTTTATTCAAAAGGTGCCTCTCTAATGAAGGTCATTCAATGCTTCTTCTACTTTTTGTCCCACTCTCTTCTGTCGGCACTTCTTTTGTCGGTCCCTTCTCTATACTTGATCTTTGGGAATGACAAATAGTTTTGAAGGTCACTGATCAACAGAACATATGTGTGCAGCTTCACTCAACTGTCCTTGTAATAAAGGGTTTCGTATAGCAGAGAACTTTCGACTAGTTTTCATAAATAATCCTATTATGCACTTTCTTATCAAAAGTTTTTATTATTATTCTAGAAAGTATACGGACTCGAAAAATAAGTAATAGGCTTACCTTCAGCAGATACTTCCAAATGGATCCTTTCCATCGCAACTGGAGACGCATAAATGAGAAGATTGAAGCAGAAGAAACATCCAAGTTATATGATACTGTCATGGCTGAAAATAAGTTATTCCCCCGTTTGAATAGCGGAAACGCAAAAATAGCAGAAGAATCTGGGATGAATCAGATATTCAGTTTCAAAACGAATTTCAAAATTTTGGGTCTTGCCACGAAATGTAAACAAAACAATAAAAGTATTCTCGACCCATCGCCATAAAAATGATTTTCTTGTTCTATGATCATTCGAAATACAGTATGATCCACAAAAGAATGATATGCTAATCAACATAAAAAGACGTATCAATTTATGGGAGACGAGCTGCGAATGACTGGGAAAAATTGGAAATGAATGTTTTTTTTTTCTGTACGAGGACGCGGAAAGAAAGGAGAGGAATGACGGAGAGTAGGTGCTGGTTGCGGAGGAGGGAGTGACACTGTTAGAAGGAAGGAATGAACAAGAAATTGAACTCTGCGTCTCTGATTTGAAGAGCAGGAATGGGCTTGATTGAGGTCCTTCGGTCTGGTATTGCATCGAAGAATGGAATGAAAACAAAATTAATAATAATAAAATCTGGAACGGATTGAGAGTCTAAAAATGAAATATCGGATGACGGATGTCTGTGGGAACGTATCAAGATTTCAGAGATGCGTTTTTGTTGCCGATCCAAAACACCGAAAATACTTCCGTGAAACTGAAGAAAAAAACAGAGATCTAGAACTTAGAACTTTTTTTGATTAACATGATTTCTACTGAAGCTTTGTACACGTTTTCAATGAATTCCCATCAAGGATGAGTCATCCATTGACATCTTTTTCTGTAGATTATTCCTTGCCGGTTCATTAGATTTGTCATGACATCAACTTTCCATTATTCCAACGATTTTTAGGCGGCAATAAATGCTTAGGATTGGAAGACAAGACAAAAAAAGAACCATCTGTGGGACTGTGAATATGTAACTGTTAATTGAAAACCTATATTACAGTATGATCGGGATGAATAACTTTTAAAGAAACACTGCAAATCAGAAAAACAGCTTGTTTACCGCGCGATATGTTGTAAATGTTCAATTTCAAGATTCGTCATAAAGTATGTGAAATCTTCTTTTATCGAGCAGTGTTCCATGAGAAAACAGGAAGCGTTTTACTAAAAATTGAAACAATATTCGAAACGATTTCAGTCGAATTAGATTGCATTTGAATCGGTCAGGCTCAATGATCAATTGAATTTAGCGGCTAATGAGTAATAATCAATTTTGATGGATGAAACAAGAGAATCACAACTGTGGAAGTGAATAGAGTTCACCAAATGAATGAAGTTTTCGAAAGTAGAATGAGACTCACTGTAGATCCCCTCTCAAATGAAACATAAAGAATGAAGCATAGACACATGAACTCATGTTGAGAAGTGGGCGGAGTCTCGTAAATCAAAGGATCAAAAAATGTATCAAGCTGCCAGATGTTCGAAATTCTCATTTTCCGAAATTAGAACATCGCAATTTCAACAAATCTACGATTGTGATCACTGGATTACAGTATAACAAAAGACAGTTCAAGCAGATTCAGTTCGAGGAAATAGAGCAAGATTGCAAATTAGGAAAATTACTTGTTTTCAGTACGAACTGAATTTTTATCTTCGAGAATCTTCATAAAGTATCTGACATCTTCTGTTATTAAGCTGTATTTAATGGGAAACAGGAAGCGTTTCACTAAACATTGAAACGATTTTCGAAACGATTTCAGTGCAAATACATTGCATTCATTTCTGTCAGATCACGAAAGTACCAAATGTGAAAGCATCGAATAAATAATTTTCCAAAAAAGAGTCATACTCACTCTAGGTCTCCTCCCAAATGAAACCTAAATAATGAAGGCATTAGTTGTGAAGTGGGCGGAGTCCCTCAAATCTACATCAAGCTTACAGATGTTCAAATATCAATTTCTAAGTTTCATGACCTAAACTCGAAGTGGCAATTCCAACGAAGCTGCGATTGTGATCACTGGTTTACAGTAAGACAATGAACGTTGTTTTGTTTTCATAAACTCAGAAATCATTGCCAAAAGAAATGACGAAAGAAGACCATTAGACCCAAAACGTTTCAAAATGAAAGCGCGAAAAAATTAAAAATTGAGAAGCTGTATATATTTGTCATTTAAAACAATCATAGATCACAAAGGAAACGAAAAGAAGAGGGGAAAGATTGTCTGATTGGAAGAGTTCTTTTCCCTCTCAGTCGTCAACAGATTAGCAACAGTTCACAGTGCAAATAGCTTCTTCTTCTTCTTCTTCTCGCGGTTTCTTTTTTTTTTGAGACGATGAAGAAACAAATAAATACGGACTTTTCGATTTAAATTATTACTTATTTATTCTTTTCGTATTGCAACATTAAGACTCCTGATGACCCATCCATTTGAAAGCTCTCTTTGAGGGGAAAACAAAGCTGAAAAACGAAAACATTATTCGAACGACCTTGTCGATTCCGAATTCGGAAGTTCAAACCAACAATGTTTATTTTAGGACAGTAAAGCGTAATAAAAAACAAGAAACATCATCAGGTCTAAAATTTTCGAGCGGAAAAATTCTGTTCTAATAAAGCAAGAAATGGTATTGGTGGCATGACAGAAATGCATAACTACGGTGGATTTCTATTAAAAAATAAGATGATATGAAGAATAGAGAAGTAACAGGGATGTAGTAGGTTTCACAAAAGAATGTTAAAGAAGAACAGAAATGGAATGGATTGTTTTGATTGTCTAACCGGTAAGATGTCTAAAATAAACTACTTACTTACAATTGAAATTGATAATAAGAACAGAAGAGATACACAGAAAAGTAGTACTAATAAGATTGGCTTTTTTTTACTATTTAGAACAGATTCATTGGCTGTCCAGATTGCTTCTCGATGAAATCTCCAAGCTCTCGGATTGTCATTACCTTGATTCCTCTTTGAACGAAAAGTCGGCCCTCATCGCATTGTTCAGTGAACTCTAAAAAACGAAATTTGAAGATAAACATCATTACAAGCATACAAACTCACTTTTCGTTATATAGATCGCTTCGTGGGATTCACGTTTTTTGTGTACGACGCTGATGCAATCCTGGAAAAATGACTTATTAAATTCTATTTTTTATAACTCACCCAGATAGATGGAAAACGACTCTGACACGAAATATGATTTGGTGGTAACACTTCAACGAGTGGCGGATTGGACTTCATGAAATCAGTATACGTTTGATTGTATTTAATCCAGTCCTTCTCTCCACGTTTCGCATCAATTTTTTTGCAAAACTCCTCGTGAATGTAGACACTCGGTTGAATACGAGGAGAATACGGTGGACGAACTTGCTTCAGTTTCAAAAGTCCTTCGAACAGTTTAGTCAATTCAGCTGGCGTCAGACTTTCGTCCTTCTCATTTACCAGGATGGTGACATAATAAGCGGCTGGATCGGGTTTTTGTTTGACTGAAATGTTAAAATTTAGAATAGTATTGGTTGAATACTTTAAAACTGTAAGCATGAACAGGTTAGTATAATTTATGTTGTTCCCCGGCATACTTTTTTCCCAAGGATCCGGTAGCATGATCGGATTTTGATTGAAGAAACCTTGATGACCTCCACGTTGCATATGTCCTCCTTGATAACCACCTCGACCTCTGTATTGTTGACCTTGAGGGAATTGCTGGAATTCATAGTATAAAACTATTTTCGTTGGAAACCGTTACTATGAATTTTTATGAATCATTTCAATTTTTACAAACCTGCGGCCGAGAGTGTGGTATAACTCTACGAATTGTTGGTGTTTCCCTCTCAATTTCCCCTTCTTCTACATCACTGTCATCCAATGTTATCAACTCTATTTCCTTCTGCTGAATGGGAGGTTGAGGGGCTGCTGCCGTCGGTTTCGGGGCTGTAGTTGTTGTCTTCCACGTCTCTCGTACTCTTTCGTCAGATTCGCTCGCTTCAACCGAATCGAAATCTCTCGGCTTTTTCAGCGACTTCTTCTGAGAGATGTCACCATTTGCGTTGCTTGAACTTGTACCTACTTCTTCATATTTCTTGTCTGGCTCCTGGAGAATTAATATAAAATTTTAAAATCTTGATCCAAGACTTACCGATTCAGTTTGTGGATGATTCAAATTAAATATCGTTGTAGGAGTGTATCCTTGCGGTTCAACAGGAGCAGCTGCAGCTACCGGAGCTGGTGCAGCTTTCGATGGACTTGGTTCAACAGATGGAGCTGCATTGACTTCATTCGTATGTTCTCCCAGAACTTGAGAACTTGCCAAACTCGGGAACATATATCTGAATGTTCCTGGCAGCATTGTTGGATTGTACTGAATGAAAGAAATTGTTCAAACATAGAGTTGCTCATACAAAATTACCATGCTCGCGGCCTCATTCGCTCGTTTCTCTCTGTCTTTTTCTGCGGCACGAAGTTTCTCTTGAAACATGTGATCCATTCGTTTATTAGCTTCCATTTGTGGTGAGTGCTTCGGAATAGGTATGTTTGCCACTCGATCGTCTTTATCCTGTACACGATCATCACGGTCTCGAGAGAAGCTGTCATGGGAAACCCGACGCGCTGGGGTTCTAAACCAATAGCTCAGTAGAATAAGAAATCTGAAACTGGGACTAACCTGTAATCCGAGTCCTTCGAACATCCCGCTTGTTTATGATTAGAAGTCGATGGTCCCTCTTCATCGTCCTCATCATTTGTCATTAGAACATTCGATATTGGCTTTGTGGCAGGAGGCTTTTGTGCTATAGAGAAGTTAACAGGAACAGGACGTGGTGCGAATCGAAGATCGGTATCTTGTGATGACGATTGAGCTTTTCCAGCCAATTTCGATGCGAGCAGAGCACGGAGCGGTTCACTCATATCAATTAGATTCTTAATTCTGAAACTATGACATTGATTAGTATATTCTTTACTCTGAAGAGAACCTACTTTTTCTCTGCTTCTGTTGTTATTTTAACCGGTTCTGGGCGAGCCTGCTCGAAAGCCATTTTTAAAATATCGTTCGGTTCTTCTTTTGGCTCCCCAACTGGCTCATCGTCAATTAACAAAACTTCTTCTTCATTTTGCTCCCCTACTTCCTCACTTGGCACCTTTTCTTTTTTCTCTTCAACGGCTTCTTCTTCATCGTCATCATCATCAACAATCTCCATTGGCTCTTCCCCTATTTCGCTATCTGCAGATGGTCGTCGAAGAGCATCGAGAACACTACGAGCAATTGGAGAAATCGCAACAGGCATTGGAGGACGAGATAGAAGAGCCACTGAAGGTGACGGATGACTGTCTGTAGAAGATCTCGCAGCACTAGAAGAAAGTATTGGGGTCACAAGTGCTGGAGGAGGAATTCCTTGAGGGGACGGCACTTTATAATTTTGTGGAGGTTTCGGTGGGGGAAGCAACGGGAATGAAATCCCAGGTATCGGACACATTTGCGGCGGTGGAGTCGTCATGTTTGGAATAATTGGAGGCGGTGGGCCAGAGAAATTCCGTGGTTGGAAATTGTTGAAGTTCGGAGGTGGAACCCCCATCGGATTCGGTGGCGGTATATTTGTTGGAAGATGTGGTGGTGGTGGAGGACGGAATGGATGAAAAGGAACAACTGGTGGAGTAGAAACTGGTTTTGACACATTTGGTGGTGGTTGAGAAAAATTTAAAGGTATATTCGTAGGCGGAGTACTAGATTTCAGAGGAGATGACATCGGTGGGACAGCAGATGGAACAGGAGAGCGATACCCGGGTGGGGGTAAGCTAATGTTGCAACTTGAAGTCGGAGTATGCGAGGCAGAACTCTGGAATCTTGTTTTTATTAAAAAGCCATTTTTTGAAAAAAATCCTTGAAGTTGTAGCTCAATGAAGTTGATTAATTCGAAACAAAAACCTACCTGAAGAGTTGTTGGTCTACTAGTTTCTGCAACATCTCGTCCACTAGTCATTGCATTTTTGAAGAGTTCATCAGTTCCGTTTTCTGTTCTCTCTTTCTTTTCATCTTCTAATTGTTGTTGTTGTTCTTTTTGCACTTTCGCCTCATTGATATGATCCTGTCTTAATTTCTCAGCAAACGTCATTCCAGTACTATCACCCTCATTATAATTTTCAATCAATTTTGCTGCTACCAATTGTCTGGGCACGTGATTCGGAAGTTCAGGATACTTCATATCAACAAATCTGAGAGTCAAATTTCTGGGTTTAGATCCGATCCTTCGAATGATTCCCTTTGGAACAAAAGTTGACGGCGATGAAGTGATTTCTGCTGGAGTGTGCGGAGCTGAAGAATTCGTAGAAGTATCTGGAGTCAGTGGTGGTCCTGGAGTAGTCGAGATTGGAGACGGTATTGGGTTATATTGAGGAGTTGGAGTAAGACGAGGAGAACTACCGAAAGTTGGAGAAGGCAGAGAAACATCTGGGGATGCGAAAGAAGAAGTACCATAGTTTGAAGGAGTTGATGATGGCGTTTCTTCATTGGCAACTAATTCGGCATCACTTTCATCTTCTTCGTCTCCGTCGAAAACTTCGTCGTCGAATTCAATTTCATCGTCGTGTCTTAAAAATGTTATTTATGGTACTGCTTTATAAATTATTTTGAATAATTTGCGTCGCTACATCGCTCCCACTTCTCTTAACATTATGCAAAACATACAGTGGAGGATAGTGAAGCTAAGTACGTAACTTGCAACAAATGTCCGTCAGAAAAATCCAAAAAAAAAAATGCGACGTGTGTTAGGCCAGCTCGAATTCATAAAAAAAATATTTGAGTCATGTGATGTGAAAAGTTCTCCCACTTTTTGTGGTAACCGGATGGATTTCGTCTGATTTTCTTTACATATTTTTTCTTACGTTTTATCGACATCTAGGTTCCAAACAATTGTGCGATCAATTTCCTCAGTATCTCCACTGAGTATGTTGCGAGTCCATTTAAATGCTTCCTCATTTTGTGCTTTGAGTTCTTTTCGGTAAACTACTAGGTGAAAGCAGTTTGGCTGGTGCGGAAAACCAAACTCAGCGGCGATTGGTCCAGTCGGTAAGTAGAACACTGTCCATTCTTCATCGCGTTCCCAAACAAGACACTGAAATTAATGAATAAACAATTGAGATTTTCTCAATTTCTTACGGAATTAGTCTGAATCAATTTATCCATAAACACTGGCTTGTTTCGGAAACGGAGAACATAGTGACAGTAAGAACCGTAACCAGCAATATACGTGTTTTCTCTTTTCAAGAGTTGTCCAAAATCATGACCAGTTCGTATGATATTGAGCGCAGGATAACAATCGGCAACAAACTTCATTCGAACAATTTGTGGACGAGATTCAGTGTTTATTCTACAATTTAATAAATAAAGGCGCACATTTTGGTTTATGACTTACAGCAGAAAAGCCACCTCACTTGTGATCACTGTTTTACACAGACTCGCATCATACTTTTTCGTAGTACCCGGCATGATGATCGTATGGCTGCAGTCATCGAACAAGTCGAAACTGAGGTATGTTTTGTGGCTGTAAATTTATTAATAGTTTATATAATTCTGGAACATTTTTTTAGTTGAAGAGAACTAGGGAATTCATGCAGCATCTAGTTTCGGATAAACGAAACTTGAACTGTTTGAATTCATATGAATATAACTATAGTAATTTATTGGAGACCCAGCTTGACCTTCCAATTAGGTACGAAATGTTGATCTCATTATTAAATCCAGAATACATTTATATGTATTAGGAAAATACAACAGGTTGAACCGCGCCCTATTGTGACTCTCCTCGTTGTGTATGCTATTTCGCTTTCTCTGACGGTCAGAGAAAAAGAAATAGCGCTTGGAACGAGGAGGGTCGCAATGGGGCGCAGTTCAACCTGTTGTATTTTCCTAATATTATTAATTGAGGCGGACTGTGTCTTCGGCAAAACTTAAAATTGATTGCTTCTACAGCGTAGAACCTACGCATAAATATGAAAATCATGAGTCTTCTAAGAAGTGCGATTGTCGCTTTACCCATTATTCTTTGTTTGAACATGTACAATGTTTATTAACTTCGTTTGTTTTTTTCTATTGCCTCATCCCGTGTTCTTTTCTGAATATTTTCCAAACTAACTCTCTCCAACTTTTGTAATGGGTTATTTTTTTCTAATCACATTTTACAAAATTTTTCTGGTGCAGATCCCTGAGGAACTGCGAATGCATCCGGAGACAGCGTATATGTTATGATAGCATATGGTAGAATCATTCTAGGAACAGCAAGAAGATAATTGGATTCTCCATCATACTCGTAATGGAACACACCTCCAGACATGCGTTCCTATAAGAATGCATGTTATTGATAAACATAAAAAAGAGGTTACTCACCGCTATGAAAGGATTGTAACTTTTAAGGGCGTCTGTATTCATGACAACATGACTTTGATGTTTTTTAGAAGGCGGTATTATTCCAGAACCTATGGGTATTTCGTTTCGTTTTCCTTGAGCGACCCGAAATGCAATTATCGTAATCGGCACATTCGTATACAAAAATCTTCCGGGATACGATAAAGATGGAGAGTTGTATATCATGACTCCTTCGCTTCGGTTACTTATATCTATCATACAATCACTACGAACCGGTACTCCGAATTCGGCAATTGATTCAGCTTCTTCTCGTTCATATACCACTCGGTATCCCATTACTTCTTCACTTTTCATCCGTTTTTTGTATTCTTCGAACTGAAAAAGGAAGGAAAAATAATAACATTAGTTTCTATTTAAAGCAATTAGACTGTTGAAAGCTGTTCGGATACTAACAAAGTGCTCTAATCTTGCATTCTTAATCATTTCGATAGTTTTCATCTGTTGAAAATTCCAACTTTCTTCAGTCGGAGAGGGGATCGTCGTTCTTTTATTCATGAGCAATTGAAGTTGTTCTTTCTCCTCTTCGGTTGCTTCGGTGATTTCATATCCTCCTGCAAAAAAAAATTAGTTGAGTGATCATTTCCGGATATAAATATCGCAACATTGAAATGCACCCTTCAACCTGCTCATCAAATAAGATGGACACACACATCGTACGATGCGCATGGTATGTTCGAATCCATTTCTATTATTCCGACCCTTATTTATTTCACAAGTCTTCGCCTACTTCGAATAATCAATAAAATCTTATTGACTGATTATCGAAAACGTTATCATTTCAAATACAAACTACATTATAAAAGGCTGAACCTGAATAACTAAACAAAATCATAAAACAGAAAGCTATGAGATTCAACCAATAAATTGTCAATGTTGCAATATTTTTAACCGGCGAATGGGAATCTTAGCCCAACAAAATGAAATGCTTTTCTGAAACAATTTGAAGCTTTGAGTCATGTAGGATGTTCACAGTGGTCCATATGTGTTATTTTCATTGGTGGACTTCATTTAAATTATTATTTTTCAGTAAGCAAAGATGCTTCGAATAATAAAAGGACACCATTTGAAAGAAGAACCCCTAGTATAAGGTACAAGGGGGGGGGGGGGTGAAATATAGAAGGACATGCCCTTCTATTATAGTTTTTACGGTACCTTCTCTTCGTCTTCAGAGAAAGAGAAACATATCTTCAAACTAGAAATGCAGCTGTGGAAATTTATAGTGTGCCGTTTCATAATATTTTCATGGTGTTATGGAATCATAAAATTCAAAACGCTCGCAAGCAGCTGGAGACGAATACTTTCAAATTTTTGAAAAGAATATTATGTTACTCTGCAAAAATGATTGAATTCGAGAGTATCTAATCTTCAAAAATTCTCTAGTTTCCGTTTCTCCTGTTATCTCCTACTGTGGAGAGTGCGAGGAAATTAAACCCGCCCTCAATTCTGAAGCCTGGAGAAAGAGAATCAGTAAGAAAAATTCAGCTTTCGAAACTGGAAACTCAGAAAAAGTTGAATTTGTCAAAGATTAGAAAATTAATTTAGATCCTATAAATTATTAGAAAATATAATTTTGGTATCAATTCTCCAGATACAAAAGTCGATGAAAAAAGACAGTTTTCATAATTAAAAAACTGATATATTCAAGTTTCAATCATGTGTATTGTAGACAATTTTTCATAAAAATATGAACTATCCATCTTTTGTTGATGTGCAGGTGGTTTTGAAGGTAACCAAAAACATCCAAGGACATCTTTGAATTTCGACACTGGCCTATGTATATAACAATTTGGAAGGTGCGTAAAATCACGAGTGATTCATGTGCAATAAACATTAAAGTTATTTGTTCGAGTTTTTCGATTGTGTTTATAGATGAAAAAAAAGTTCCGATCTGTGACTTCACAATTTTTGCTATTGTAAAAAACATTGTTAACAAGTGAAAGGTGCAGACAAATTTTGTGACATCACAGGTCGAAATTATTTTTTCAGCAATATCACAACGTGATTCCGAACTAATTTTTACAAACCTGGGGGTATCTCGGAAGAGATAGACGAAGAGGCGGAATTCTCGCTGACGAGTTCCGGCAACGGGACATCCGCCTTCCGCTTTTTCGGAATCACGAATCCTGTTATTGGTTTTTTACTATCCATTACTCATAACCTGGAATGCAGTGGTTGGAGACAGGATTATTATAGATTAGTTGAGGTTTAAACAGAAAAGAGGTAATGGTCAGTTTAACTGGCAAGATAACTGTTTGAATTCAGCATTCCTGGAAAAATGAAGGATTATTGAAAACTTTTATAAACTTAAATTTGTGAGCCCATGTTTTTGAAATGCACAAGTATCGACGCGCAAAATATGCGTAAAGCAGCAAACTCGGCGGGATTTGAGATGCTTGAATTTTCGACAGAAAAGTGCGAAAATTTCCCGAAAGAACACCGATTATTGATTTGCGATAAAACACATTTTTGAGGCAAGTCGATACAAGTGCAAGTCGCTTTGCCGCCGCCGCCTGCATGGGCGCAAATTTTTGGTACGCAAAGAAGCGTCGTTTAGAATGTTTTAACACTTTTAATCAGGGAACTAGTTCCCACACCGTATCATTAAGTTTGAATGTTTTTGCAGCATAATTAGCTGATCATCTGGCTCTAATTCTTTGCTTGATACGATCGGAAAGAACATTTCGTAAATTTTCTATCGAAAAAGGGTGCTTGGTGGTTGCTTTGTTTCATGGAAGCACTAATAAAACAGCAAAAAAAAATTATAAATTATCGTCGCCATATATCCTAAAACTTTTGAAAAAAAACAAGAAGTGAAAAATTGATTTATTGTTTTAAAACTTTCGAATATGTTTTCTGATATGCGAACACCCGTTTCAAGAAAAAATAGTTTAAATGAATGTAGATTGTCCCCCGTGATGTTTCCTCCTAGTCGTTTTGTCACTCAAAAACACATCGTCCTCTGAATCACTACTCGCGGAATCTGAATCCAGAAGTGCTTTGTCTTCTCGAGCTTTTACTCTTAATCGTTTTCGCCTTTCTTTAATGAGAACAGGTGCAATGCAGATTGTTGTGCATGCCATCTGGAGAAAATCACTTTGTAGCTTAGTCTGGGACCTAATCTTACCATAGCCATGAATCCATAGAAAACTGCATTCCATCCGTACCAATGTTGGATATTTGGTATCATAAACTGACCAATTGCTGATCCACAACTTCCAGTTCCATCAATAATTCCGGTTACTGTTGCAAGTGCTTCTGCATTCCCTTTTAACTTATCACTCTTTCCCAGATCAGCAACTATTGAGCTAGAAATCATATTAAGAGGACCTCCAACAAAGAACCCAGCATTTAGAAGTAAAATTGCATTCCAGGTGTAGGAAGCTGGAGATTCTAAATAAAACTATTTTAGAAAAGATTATTTCTCAATTAAAAACAAACTTACGAGAATAGACATAAAGGGACACAAATGAAGCAAGCAGCATGTAGAAAATCAAAGAAGTCCTAGATTTCATTCTATCCGAGGCAGCTCCGGCTACTATCGATGCAATTATTCCTCCAACGTCGTACCACGTGGAGAGAGTATCAGCAAATGTTTCAGGCCAGTTTAAACCGCTTAAATCCTTTGTTTTTATTTGAAAAACACCTTGTTCGAATAAACTTACTCATGTAAATAATAAGGAAGCCAGAAGAAAAATCCATCGTTCACAAATTTCAGGCATGCAAATGCAAGGGAGAACTGCAAAAATGGAGCTTCTATTTGAAAAAACATTCGATTTTAAGAAAGCTCACAGAAATCACTCCAGGAATTAGCCAGGTACGGAAGAATCCCAACGGAGGAGGTCTATTCAGTTCAAGTTTATCTTTGTTGTCAGATTCATGATGAGAATTTGGATCTGAATTAGAATCTTAGGAAATAGTACGTGAATCAAAAATATACCCAGATCCCATGGAGCAGAAGGCAGTTGGAAATATACCAGGATGCTGTATCCGAAGAGCAAAGAACATATTATTAGGAATGGATACTAGAAACAGTTGTATATTCAATTTCATCTCCTTTTGATATTACCTGATATCCGAAAGTCAAAACATGACTGGCAATCAATGTTCCAATAATATTTCCAACACTTCCACATGCCGACCACACTCCCATTACAGTACCTCTTGCATTCTTTCCAAACCAATTTCCCATTATTGCAACTTCAATTGGCCATCCAACACTTTGAGAAAATCCATTGGCAATCCAGAGAGAAATATATAATGGAGCAGAATACACTTTATATGTTTCAGTCAGAAAACCAAAACAAAATACAGAAAACGCAGACATGGCCATTCCGAAACTCAACATCTTCCGTGGATTGTAATGATCTCCAAGAGTTCCACTTATGAATAATCCCTAAAATTTGAAAATTGAACGAGCTGAAAGAGAAAGGGTCCACCATTGCATAGGTTATCATAAAACTAGTATCCAAAAGTCCCAGAAACTTCGTAGCGTGCTCTTCAGATTCCATGAATGGTGGTCCTGTGGAGTTACTGGTCCACGTGTGAATAATGGATGGTTTTACTGTGGCAAGAGTTTTTCGAGTGGCATGAATCATGGCAAAACTGAAATTGGTCTATTCTAGTTTGTCTGATTTTCGAAACAATTCTCAGATCAATCAAATCTAGAATCTCAAAACTCTTAGAGTATTTTCCCACCTGAAGAAAGTGTGTAGAAACACTTGATAATGATTACGGGTCCATGTTTGACCCGTTATTCTTGTCAAAAAATCGTCATTTCCTCCTCCACGTGGTGCTATTCGAAGAGGCATACAACTGAATTCAGAGAATACACAAAGAATAAAAAAATACCAGATAAAAGTGAAAATACGATTCACTATATGTTATATGTATCCTCTATTCTAAAACAACTACATGATGAATATCTTCCAACGAGACGCAGACTGAGTGAGGTTTGTCGTCAAATGCGTTGTTGGAGAAAGAAAGAAGAAGGAAGGAAAAAAAAGAAGGAAGTGGAATTTCCTCATAAGCTTTTTCTCGTATTTATTTGATTGAAAACAGAGGAAAAACAATTATTATTATTTCAACAATTATTCAATTCATGACAGTTTTGCGTCTGATTATCGGTTTTTTGAGGAGAGACCTGCAAAAAAGAAATGACGTTTTGGAGTTTTAAATCAATATTGAGCACCCGCCTTTTGATGTTTGTTTTCTTTCCACTCTCTCCACAGAACTGGTGAAATACATAAAGCAGAAAGAACAACCTGCAAATTTGAGAAAGTCAACAGAAGACCTCTAATAGAAGGGCACTCACCATTATCATAAACCCGTAAAATATGGCATCCCATCCTAACCAATTCTTGACCAATGGAATCAACCATTGTCCAATTGCTGATCCAACACTTCCTGTCCCATCAATTATTCCAGTTACTGTAGAAAGAGCTTCAGCATTTCCTCGTAAAACTTCTGATTTTCCAAGATCCGAAGTAATGCATCCGGCAATCATATTCAGTGGACCTCCAATAAAAAACCCAACGATAAGAAGGATGAATGCATTCCAGTAGTAGTCCACCGGAGAATCTGAATATGATGCTTTTAGAAGTTACTTCTGAAATAATGGGTCAATTCAACTTACGTGCATATGCCAAGAGGGTGACTGTAGATAGCAGGAGCATTACAAAAATGATAATTGTTCTTGACTTCATTCGGTCCTAAAAATAAAGTTTCTATGGCTCTTTTTTATTGAATTATTTACCGAAAGAGCTCCGGCAATAATTGACGAAACGATTCCACCAACATCATACCATGCTGCCAGCCCATCGGCTATTGATTCTTGCCAGTTGAGACCACTAAAATTCAGGAAAAACTTTGAGAAACCTTCCAAAATCAATTCCAAACATACTTATGCAAATAGAATGGCAACCAGAAAAAGAATCCGTCATTGACGAGTTTTAGACAAAGATAGGAGATGGCAAACTGAAACTGTCACAATAAGAAAACAGAATCTTCTAACGTTTTGCTCACTCACAGCAATAACTCCTGGAAGTAACCAAGCACGGAAGAATCCCAGTGGAGGAGGCCTTTCAAAGTCTTCTCTTTGAACTTTATCATTTCCATCTTTCTTTTTAATTTCATTATCTACTTCCCATGGAGCTGAAGGCAAGTGGAAGAATATGAGGATACTGTAGGCGAATAGTGAGGTGCATATAATCAAAAATGGCCACTGATATCCAATGTTGACTGTCCAACTTGCAATCAGAGTCGCCAGAATATTCCCGACACTTGCATTGGTAGACCATGCTCCGATTACTGTACCTCTAGCTGTTTTTCCAAACCAACTTCCCATTATACAAACTACAAGTGGCCATCCAACGGATTGAAAGAATCCATTAGAAATCCATAGAATTGCATAGAGAGGGGCTGAATAAATGTGAAAAGTCTCTGTGATAAATCCGAATGTGAAGACGGAAATTGCTGATAGAGCCATTCCAAGTGCTAATATCCGTCGGGGATTGTAGTGATCGCCAAGAGTTCCGCATATGTAGAGACCCTAAACATCATGAGTTGGAATCTTTTTTTCGCAAGCATGCATACTTACAATAGAATAAGTAATCATGAATCCTGTATCTAGAGCACCTAAGAACTCTGTAGCTGATTGTTTCGATTCAAAAAGAGGGCCATCTGGGGAGGAGGTGTTGCTTGTCCAGACATTGATCAATGATGGTTTGACGGTGGAAAGGGTTTTGCGAGCAGCATGGAAGAGTACATAGCTGAAAAGTTCGTATTGGGATCACCGTCACACAAGAATAACACGAATGAATTTGGTGAACTTTGACAAAGTTTTTCAGAAAATTTACAGTTTTAGTCTATCTCTCTTTTTCTTTTGATTTCAGCTTTTCGTGCTTTGAAGAATTGAAAAATCATCACTGTACAAACTACAGATCTCCTGTTTTCTGTTCCCTTCATAGAACAGTTACTTGATGATTCAGTACATGGGAATTTTAAGAAAACCTTTTTTTTAATTTTGGATTGGTTCGCCAAACTTTGTACATCGATACTTGGACACATTTTTTTCACTGAGGTATTTTTTCTTCATAACTTCCTAGAACTAGTTATGTTTTGTGCAGTTCGAAAAGGGAGATAACTCGAAATCCAAATATAAAAATGTTCTGCATGAAAAACTTTTTGCCTAGAACATTCGATTTGATTGGGTTCGAATTGTTCAATTCCACCTGACTACACGGAAATCTAGAACCTGTCCATGACAATTATAAAGATCGCACCATAAATAGAATATCCAAATAACGTTTTTAAACCGAAAACAAAAAGAAACTCACATGATGAATGTATGAATAAAGACTCGAACATGGTAACGGGTCCATTTCTGTCCAGTAACTCTTGTTACAAAGCTCTCCTTTCGTGGTAATTCATCAGTCATTTCACATTGAATGTAACTTCAAAGAAATTGAAAAAGGAGGAGGAGGAGGAAGTTATATGTAGAATACACGAGAGAACCGGTCTATTATCAATTTGACACGAAGAAGAATGAGAGAATGATCTTTCAAAAAAAGAATAGAAGGTGTGTGTATGTGTCTAAACTTCTTCAAAAATCTGTACCGAAGGGTACCTTTGATGTCTTAGACGAATTCAATAAATATGTTTATTATATACAGAAATCTGTCTGAATCAAAAAGTTGTTATTGTTGAAGGTGACCAGAACAGACGAATGTGTACAAAACAGATAAAACCTCTCAAATAGAAAAAAAACAGCCCCGATTTGTTTAGTTTCGTGTCTTTTGATAATAAGTATTATACATTAGAATTAGTGGGCCTTCTCCTGACTTCCTGAACATTTTCATCTGATGGATTTTCATCTGAATCACTTTGTAAAAGTGCGTCTACCTCATCGGATCGATGGATTCGTCGATCTTTGTGTTCTTTCCAAAGGACGGGTGTGAGGCAGAGGGCGGTGCAGAGGGTCTGAAGAAGAGAGAGAATTTGAGTGAAATGATTCGAAATAAATTCCAAAGAAATTGATAGGTAAATCTATTTTTAGATATAGGTTAAACATATTTTTCATGGCATCTTTAACTTGCTAATACTATTCTCAACTAGGGGACGTTGGTAGCAATTACAGTAATCCGAATAAGACTATCCTAGTTAACTGACCTCCACAGTAACGCTACTCGAAAATGAAGTGAAAAACGTTCTCCCACAACTTTTATAATTCCTCACCATAATAATGAATCCATAAAACACGGCTTTCCACCCAAACCAATGCTGAACGGATGGAATAAACCATTGACCGAGTGCAGCACCAACACTTCCAGTACCATCGATAATACCAGTAACTGTAGAAAGTGCCTCTGCATTACCACGTAGTTGTTCACATTTTCCGAGATCAGCAGTAATAGAACTTGAGATCATATTAGCTGGACCACCGATAAAAAAACCGGCGACGAGGAGGAGGAATGCGTTCCAGTTATAGGAGGCAGGGGAATCTGGAAATTTAAATTTGAGAACTCGGGAAAAAGTACAAAAGTAGATAACATAAAACCGGGAAGAAATACATTAGTAATGGAGAATTTGTTAGAATCCCAACTCACGTGCATAGACATAAAGTGAAACAGTTGCCATTAGAAGCATAATGAATACAACAGGGGTTCGAGATCTCATATGATCCGAGAAAGCGCCAGCCAAGACGGCTGCCACGATTCCACCGACATCGTACCACGTGGAGAGTGAATCCGCATAGGATTCTGGCCAATGTAATCCAGCATGTAAATAGAATGGAAGCCAGAAGAAGAAGCCGTAGTTGACGAGTTTCAGGCAAGCATAGGCAAGTGAGTACTGAAATATTGAAATATGATTCTTACAGTGAACTTAGATGTGGTATTTGAAACCATTGAGTCTAAACCTGAAGTTGTTTTCAGAAAACTCCAGTCTACCTCTCTAAACGTTTGGAAAATCATTTTTTGCTTCACTATTGTTTCATGATTTTCAATATGGTTATCAATTTCTTATAACAAGAGTATTACAAAACTCACAGCAATAACACCGGGAAGCAACCAAGCTCTGAAAAATCCAATTGGTGGAGGTCGTTCTGCCAGCTCATCATCATCTAGGTTTTCTTCATTAACCTGCTCTTGGACCATCTCGCTATTGACTTCCCACGGTGCAGATGGTAGTTGGAAGAAAACGAGAAAACTGTAGATGAAGAGAAGTGAACAAGCAATGAGGAACGCATATTGATAACCCATAAACAGAGTATAACTGGCTATCAATGTTCCAATAATATTTCCAACACTGGCACAAGATGACCATGCTCCCATGACTGCTCCACGTGCATTGTGTCCAAACCAATTTCCCATTATGGATACTTCAACAGGCCATCCAACAGATTGAATAAATCCGTTTAGAATCCATAGGAATGAGTATATCATTGGAGAATAGACATGAAAAGTCTCAGTTAGGTATCCAAAACAAAGAACAACAATCGATGAAGCCATCATTCCAAACGCCAGAAGACGTCGTGGATTGTAGTTGTCACCTAATATTCCGCATATGTACAGACCCTGAAAACAATAATGAAAAGTCAGAAAGAAGTTTTCGAAAAAGGACTCACAATAGCATATGCAATCAGAAATCCAGTGTCTAGAACACCCAGAAACTCAGCAGCCGCTTGTTGTGTTGGGAAGATTGGATTGGTGGTGTTGGAAGTCCACGTTTCAATGAGAGATGGTTTGACAGTGGAGAGGGTTTTTCGAGTTGCATGGAGCATTGCATAACTGGAAGTATGATATATTTTGAAATTCCGTATGGGGATTACTGTGGAAAAATTTGGTTCAAAAAGTAAAGTAAACCATAATTCATGAATAATCAGAAAAATAAAACCATCCACAGTATTCTTATGAAAAATTAACATAAAAAACCTGATGAGAGGTTTTCCATGATGGCTAGAATTAGAAAAACGAACCTCATAAAAGTGTGGACGAAGACAAAATAGTGATGTTTGCTCCATCGTTGTCCAGATATCCTCGTCCAAAAACTGTCGGAGCTCACATCGCTTCGAAATCGAATTGTCGGCATATATGATCACCCTGTATAACTTTTTTCAGATAAAACCACGTCTGCCGTTGTAAGATTGTTTTGAAATTTCACGTTTAGAATAAAGTTGGAAGTTTTGACGTGATTTTTGAGAGGGGGTTCAGATTTAGAAATCGGGTAATCTGGTACAGATGTTGAATGAGAATGAAATGGTAAACAGAGAAAAAATGAACACATACATAGAAAGGTCTATGTTAATATTCATAGAGAGGAATAGAGAAATGAAGCTCATATGGTCTTTGGCCTTCTACAAAAATGTAAACAAAAACAAAAGCATTCAAAACAATGAATAATCCCGCTAGGAAACTCGCTCTATAGGCAAATTGGTATATGAAGGGTGGGAGTAAATAAGTTGAGGAAATCTGATGCAATGCTTCCACCTTCTCAGCTGGTTTCACAACATTATGCATACATTAGTAATGGTGGTCTTGGTTTAAATTAGGAAGTACATGATGCGGAGAGTTAACTCAGTTACAGTTTCCATAAAATAGTTTTTGAAAATATTTTTTTTTAATATGTTCCAAAAACATTCTCCGTTTCTCTCTGAAAAACGGAAATCTAATTCAAACAATTCCACAATTTTTTCTCTTATATCTTCATTTCTCTGTGAATTTCTCGTAAGATCAAACTTTCAAACTTGATAAAATAATTTTTACTGATATGGAAGAAAGAACGAAACACGTGTTGATAACCCCAGACATCTCCACTTTTCTCCTTCATTAGACCCACTTTATTCGTTTCCTCGTGAGAGCGCAAGCGTGGACCACCGCACACTGTTTTTTTTGCTTCGTTCCCCTATTTTTTTGGATGAATTCTTTCGAAATACTTCCGTTTCACCTAATTTTCGTGATTGTTTTGTTTTGGGATCGTCCTTTTTAGAAAAAATAAGACCGGCTATTCAGAATTCTCAGCAAAAATGAATGCTGAACAGCGGAGAGCACTCGAAGACGAGGTGAAAACTCTCGGAGACGAAATCCGGCAGTTGAAAGCTGGAAAAGCGGATCCAGATCTTGTAAGTTTGACAAACCAGTTGTGAAAATTAACTGTTTTTATTATGAACAAAAAATCATGAAACTTGGTTTTTTCAAAATTGGATTTTGTGGTAAACCATCGCATTTCCTATAAGTTTTTTCTAGGTGGTCATTTATCGATATTTTTCTAATTTTTAACGCATTTATTCATTTTCATTGAATAAAATCAATATACCCGTTTTCTGTTTTTTTTTTCAAAGAGCGTTATGAAATCCGCCCTACTTTCTTCCGATCGAAAAAGAAAAAAATCAATGACTGTTCTTTTGTTTAGTACAATGTTTCGAACATTGGTAAGCAGAATGGCGTATTCTGCCCGGCTATCGGAAGAAACAGTAGTAAAACCGCGGATCGCATACGCTCAAAGAAGTGGAAAGCGGGTATGTTTCATTGATCTTTACTTTCTTCAATGATATCGTTTCAGATCAAAGAGCGAGTTAACAAAATGCTCGCAAAGAAGAAAGAGCTCGGAGTTACCGATGAAAAACCAGGAAAATTCGTTCTGAAGACCGGAAAAGGAACTCGCGACTACGGACCGGCTCAATCTGCCCTCCGTAATGCAGTGCTTGAGAAAGTTGTGGAGACATTCAATAAATACGGAGCAGAGACAATCGATACTCCAGTTTTCGAACTTCGTGATGTTCTCATGGGAAAGTATGGTGAGGAAGGAGGAAAACTCGTCTACGATCTCCAAGATCAAGGAGGAGAACTTCTTTCCCTTCGTTACGATCTCACAGTTCCATTCGCTCGTTATCTGGCTATGAATAAAATCACCAATATCACTAGGTATCAAATTGCAAAGGTCTATAGAAGAGATCAACCAGTGATGTCTCGTGGACGTTATCGTGAGTTCTATCAATGTGATTTCGACATTGCTGGACAATATGATTTGATGCTCCCTGAGGCGGAATGCCTTGGCATTGTGAACGAATTGCTTACCAAACTCGAAATTGGAGAGTTCTTCATTAACGTATGTTTTTGAAAATACTGTTGTTTCATAATTCTTTCTGTTTCAGCTCAACCACCGATTGATTCTCGAAGGAATGTTCGCCGTGTCTGGTATTGAAGCGAAGGACTTCAAAACTATCTGCTCATCAGTTGACAAGCTCGACAAAACACCATGGGCTGAGGTTGAGGAGGAAATGATCAAGGAGAAGTTCCTGAAGAAAGAACAAACTGAGAAACTCGGTCAACTAGTCAGATTCCGAGAGCTCAACGGTGATCTGAGCAACTTGGAACTTCTTGATAAGATGTCACAGCTGCCAGAACTCGGACAAAATGAAAAATTCAAAAAGGGAGCAGAAGAGTTGAAGGTTCTGATCGGATACCTCGAGGTTGATGGAGTAACGACAGTCAGGTATGAGCCATCTCTCGCCAGAGGGCTTGACTATTACACTGGAGCTATTTATGAAGCTGTTGCACCAAGTAAGTTTATTTGCGGGACGAAAATCTCAAAATATGTAATTCTTTCTCAGAAGCCCTGGAAGGAACCGCTGCAGAGAAATGCGAGGAGACTGCCGGGCAACCAGTTGGTGTCGGTTCAGTAGCAGCCGGTGGACGATACGATGGTCTTGTTAACATGTTCGATGCAAAGCTGAAAGTTCCATGTTGTGGAGTTTCTTTCGGAATTGAACGTCTTTTTGCCATCATGGAAGCTCGACAGAAAAACACTATTCGTACCACTCAAACCGAAGTTTATGTGGTATCTGCTCAAAAAAATTTGGTCATGGAACGTAAGAAACTGTTGCGAACTCTTAGAGCGGCAGGCATCAAAAGTGAAATGCCATTGAAGGCTAACCCAAAGTTGCTGACTCAACTTCAATATGCTGAAAACGCACGAATTCCATTGGCTGCTGTGATTGGAGAACGAGAAGTTCAAGAGGGAATTGTTAAGTTGAGAAATGTTGTGACCAGAGAAGAAAAGGTGAGTCAATACTCAAAAATAAAAAAAAAATCAATAAATCTCTTTCAGGACGTTCCACTAGACCAATTGGTCAACACTATTCGTGAGACACTCGCTACCCTCTAGACAGTGACGAATCGATCAATAATCTGTTGTTTTCTATGATATTTTCCAATTTTCTTGTTTTTTCACCTCACTATTCAGCTTTTCTCTCGATCAGGTCATCAGTTTGTTTTAATATTGCATAGTCGGTGTGTTTTGTTCGCCTCCATAAAATTTATTTATTCGCCGTTTTTCATAAATTATGTATTGTTTTTCTCCTTGTTCGAATTTCTGATCCAGGTTTTACAACCTTTTGATATACTTCATTATTCTCCTGTCGGTACTGATTTCGACAACAATATAATCGTTTTTTGCAGATTTTGCCATCATGTCGATGTCAAAGTCTTCATACTCGCAATACAACCGGAAAAATTGGGAAGATTCGGATTTTCCGATTCTATGTGAGACATGTCTCGGTAATAACCCATACATGAGAATGGTGAGTTTAATTTCAAACTGTCGTGGCGTAATTCAGTTTTAGTTTTGGAAATTGAAAACCGATTCGTAAAATATCAATGCAATTTTTTTTTCAGATGAAAGACAAACACGGAAGAGAGTGCAAAATTTGTGAGCGTCCATTCACAACCTTCAGATGGCAACCAGGAAAGGGAGCCAGATACAAGAACACTGAATTGTGTCAGACTTGCGCAAAAGTGAAGAATGTTTGTCAGACGTGCATGTTCGATTTGGAGTACGGATTGCCAGTTCAAGTTCGTGATCATGAACTTCAAATTGCGGATAACATCCCGAAACAAGGAGCAAATCGAGATTTCTTCCTGCAAAACGTCGAGAGAACACTCGGACAAGGTGACGGAACTCAACCAATTGCACAAATCGCCAACAACATGGATCAAGCTGCCCATGATCGTCTTCGCAGAATGGCTCGCTCTCAACCATACTATAAACGTAACGCTCCACACATTTGTTCATTCTTTGTGAAAGGAGAATGCAAAAGAGGAGAAGAGTGTCCATATCGTCACGAGAAGCCAACAGATCCAGATGATCCACTGTCTCGTCAAAATATTCGTGATCGTTACTACGGAACTAATGATCCTGTTGCCGAGAAGATTCTTAATCGTGCCGCCGCTGCACCCACTCTTTCTCCACCTGCAGATACTACAATCACTACTCTCTACATTGGAAATTTGGGACCTGCCGGACCGCAACAAGTCACTGAAAAAGAATTGAACGACGTTTTCTATCAATACGGAGATATTCGTTGTCTTCGTGTTCTTACTGAGAAAGGATGCGCATTCATTGAGTACACTACTCGTGAGGCTGCTGAACGTGCCGCTGAAAGAGCATTCAACAAAACATTCATCAAGGGAAGGAAATTGTCAATCAGATGGGGAGAGCCACAGGCAAAAAGAGCTGCGGATAACTCAAATTATGTCACGCCAGTGCCATCTGTGCCGATATGTAAGTCTTTCTTGAACATATTAGAAATGTTAAAGGTGGTGGAACATGAAAGTCTACGGGGACTTTTTCTCTCCCCCGGCACTTATAGGCAAGCCTGGTCGTCGCGCCTTTCCGGCCACAGCCGATAGCGCGTTTGTTGGTGCGCCAGTCTGGTCCTGAGTTCAAACCCACCAGAGGCATATACTTTTATCATTTCAGAAAAATTATTTTTTTCATGTTCCACCACCTTTAAATCTCCTTCCTTTGCCACTTTCAAAATTTTCGATCACTTTTTCAATATCTTGATCCAAAAATTGATTTCTGAACCTAACCGAGTTCTTCGAGGTCATAAATCCTGAGAAGTTTCCATACATTTCAAAGTTCTCTCGTGACTTTTCATTGACATCTTCAAAAGTATTAAACAGATTATTAAAGATTACAACTTACTCTAATCCTGTATTTAAAACGAGCGAAGGTTATTCACTTCTAAAAACTAACAAAAGAATGTTTCTAGTTTCTTGTTTGGTGGCAGGTGTCATGTTTCAAAAGCCGATTGCCCTCAAACCTAAACAATCATTTCTCCTCCCACAATTCCTCCCATTTTCAGTGCCAATACCCGACGGACTTGCTCCATCGACCTCGTCTCAACACAGATTCACCGGATCGATGCCACGTCCACCGGCACCACCAACATTCGCTGGTCCATCTCGTCTTGTTGTTCCAAATGTTCGTCCAGTGAGAGCCGGAGAATCTAGCTCATCTGGACCACCATCTATTTACTATCCAAGTCAAGATCCGACTCGTCTTGGAGCGAAAGGAGATGTCATCGAGTGAAACTGAAGTTGTGAAAACACTCGATTCCTCTGTATCATTTTTTCTTTTTCAAACTTTTTTAAAACACGTATTCCTGTTTCTTTTTTTAATTCTCGGCATTTAGTTTTGGAGGTACAAGTATTCAAGGACTCAATTAGTTTGTTTTTGGGGGTACGTGATTCAAAAATCGGGGTGTCTTCTTATTAGAATGATTTATCATTTCACCCCGACCTAATTTTTTAGTAGTGTTTGATGGTTTAGGGTATTTCAAGCTTTGTTCCAAGCTAGTTTTAACAGTGTACCCTAGCAGTACTCGTTCCGATCCCCATGTTCTCCCAAGTATTTGAACCTCTAAAACTTAATACCAGTATTCTCCCACTCCAAATGTCGAATAGTCCCGTATTCTTTTTTTGTAAAGTAGATCCAAACACGTTGAAGTTCACTGAAAGAGACTTCAATTTCTCAATTTTTCAAAACTTGATATTATCAGAAGTAACATTTTGAACCTCATTCAGAGATATTTCCCTGTGTTTGGACAATATTTTTTGGTCTCATATAACAACATGAAACAGAAATGTTTCATGTTGTTATTGTTCTTCTCAAGAAGCTTCTCTTCTTTGAGAAAAATTTTCATAAATGATTTTTTTAAAATTCTTCGCTTTCTCAGTTCTTTGATTATCTAACTGGTCATTTCCGATTCGTTATATTTCCTGAAGTTTTCTTTCCATCCACTTCTTCTCTCAAACTTTGAGAAATTGATTCGTAGTTTAGATGGCTTTACTCAATATACAAGCCGTCTCGGCACAAATGGATGCAAACTTTAACGCGAAAATCTTGAATTTTCGAATGGTTGACGAAGGAAAGTATACGGTGAGTGGATTGAAAAAAAAAATCTTGTAGTTATGCTTGTTACTATAATTGAATTATTGGCGAAATTTCCGAAACTAAGGAATCTTCCACTCAATTGTTGTCATGTAGGAACTGACCCCGAAAAAAAGTTTTTTTTTCTAGTACAATTAAAATATTTTTTCTAATAAAATGTTCATTCTTCGTAAATTCTAAAGTTTTCTATTCTGTTTTCAGGTCTACCGTATCCAGTTAACCGTTGACACGTACACATGGACTGTCGAACGAAGATATAGTGACTTCGATGTATATGACGTTGCAAGATTCACAGACCGCAAGAAATCATTCCTTCCGCCGAAAAAACGACTCGGAAATAAGGATCTTGAGTTCATCGAAGAGAGACGAATCGAATTGGAAAAGTATGTTCGAGCACTTTTGGAACTGGAAGTTTGGTATCAAAAACAGAAGAATGTTCATTCACTCCCACTGATCAGCGCAAAGTTTTTCGACTTCCATCAATATGTGAGTTATAAACTTTATAAAGAGAGGAATCGAAATTCAAAGCATTTATTGTTTTTTTTTTAAAGTGAGACCAAGATGTTTTCCAATATTATAATGTAAAATAGGTATTTTGGCAGTAATTAGGATGGGATGATGGAAAGATAAGGAGTGGGAAAAGTGGAAGGAAAAGGGGAAACTTATATACATCTAACTGACTGGGGATTCTGAGGTAAAGAAAGGAAAAGAAGCTGGAGAGGAGAAGCGACTAGAAATTCAACAGAACTTATTTATTGTTCCTCTTCTTGGTGATGAATAGCGGCGGCAAGTTCGTTACGGCTTAAAGCGGCACGACGCTTCATTCTCCAATATTGAAGACGGGTCCAGAGTTCTCGGAGTGCAATGTAGATCATTGCAATGTTTTTGACGGCGAACAAAGATGCATCGTATTTCTTTCCGTGTTGTTGAACTTCAAGAACGATGTACAAGTAGATGCGAAGTCCCAAGAATGGTCCATTGACAAGAAGAACGTAGAGGAAGGCCCAGAGTTTCTCACTGACAAGCAGGAATCGGGGAACTTTGGCGTAGCGGAGTTTGGCGAGGGCAAATGTTGGCATGAAGAAATTGATGCAGGCGACGGCGAGAATTGTGAGCTCGAGCCAAAGTTCCAAATTCCATTTGTCCTTCTGGAAATCATTATAAGTTAAAACGATTGTTTTTACACTGGTAAACTCACAGATGCTTGCCAAAGGAGGTCCAAGAAGTAGACGTTGTCAATAAGATCCAAGCAAATTGCGGCGACAAGGTAGGAAATGTAGACTTGACGAACGGAGACCAATGGAGTGTAGTGATGAGACTCGAAAATGAACAAGAAAATCAAAACGGACAGAGAGAGTCCAGTTTTGAAAAGGAAGTCATCGAAGAGTTTGTCGTTGTTATCCAATGGAGTTGGTGGAATATCTTCATAGAAGAGACGGAAGCACGTTGCAACTTTTGAGATCAAGATGACCGAGTAGACACCCCAGGCAATGCAGGCGTACTTTACGCGGCTGTCTGAAATGTATTCGTTTAAATCGAAGACTATCTGTTTATTCTTACCGATTGAACAGCACTCTTCCATTTGAACTCTGTTGTATTTGATTGCAATTACTCCCAATACAAATATAACCAAAACAACAACTAAATCTGGTCCGATCCATGCTGCCCATACATTGTCTCCAGTGACATTCAGATAGTACCAGTCTAGCAGACCAAACTGTATAACTATCAGTACAATGCTGATTATCAGGGCGAAAAAATCCAGGATAGACCGCACACAGCGTCCCGGTAACACTGCCATGTTTGGATTTGTAGTTGTTGTTGTCGACTGATATATTAGTGCGGCTGTCTGTTCTGGTGGTACTTTAATTGGGAACTCTTCTGCTCCTTCGTAATATTCGAAATGAGCTATCCGTTCTTCTCCGTTCTCTTCTATCGAGTCTTCTGTTATGTGTCTGGGATCTCTTCCAGATTCAATACGAGTATTCTCTGTAATAGATGTTGATTGTATTGGCTCAAATGGCGGGAACCACGGATTCTGAAGTGGATCTTCCGATGGTTTTGGTGATTCAATATGATGATAGCGAATCGAAGAATCCACACCGGGAAAGAGCAGGTGTGCCATTCTCGTGGAAGAAGGAGAAAAAGAGAAGAGTTTTGAGAAAAGAAAACTTTCGGTGGGGGCGCACTGTTTGTTCTCGCGATGCGACTACCGAGATGGGCATCACAATATATTTTTTTCGATTTTTCGAACTGTTTTCGGAACGGAAAAAGGAAGAAGAACCGAATCGGGGCGAAGAAAAGAAATTGAGAGGTGAGGAGGTCTAGTTTAAGAGGATTACTGGAGGATACCGGTGGATCGGATCACAAAAAAGATGAAGGGAAGAGGAGGAAGAAGGTCAAAAACAATAAAAAGTCTAGAAACTACTCTGAGCTTATTTAACGTTTCCGTAAGTCCTGTATATTCCGAATTTTGAGACTTTTGTAATGACATAAAAAGGAATAGGTATTCTAACCAGAAGCTATTGAACACAAAAAAGAGCACAACTTCTAACGCTAAGAAATGAAAGTTGTTAGGAACAAGATGTGAGCTCTACTTTTTGCAAAATATGACAGAACGAATCAACCTCTCACTTCTCGGCTTCTTCTTTATTTCTCGGTGAGCATAAGCTATAGTTGAGTGGATGTTCCACTTGTCAAAAGGGGTTTGGTAAGACATCTAACATCTATTCTTCACTTAATGTTCTTAGTATTTCAAAGTAAAACAAATTCACCAAAAAAAAAACGGTCAAAAACTATTCGTCAGCTGCTTCTCCTCTTCTCATATATTGAAAGAAAAGATACTGTTCGGCTTCTTCGAAATTTTGTGTATGTTTGCCTGTTGTCAACAAGTGCAAAGTGCATGAACACGAGGAAAAAGAAGAACAAGAAAAAGATGAGAAGAGAAAATATGTTGGCTATTCTACAGTGGCTATTCTCTCTCTATTTATGAGTGTCGGTCTCTCTCTCTCTCTACTCATTATGATTGTCTGTCGAGGCGTACTTCTTTTTACAGTCAGTCAGTCATAGAGACACCACGGATGCCGACAAATAATTGAACATAATTGATGCCAAGCGTTGGCTACCACCATCACCTTCAGAGGCAAGGTGAATGCGCGAAAATGATGAAGAAGCATGGTCCATTTTCGCGTAATGGACAGGTGTCCATTCGAACGGCTTATGCCTTATTTACGAAGAGCTGATCTCTTGCTGTGGAGGTGCTCCAGGGATAGAGCAAGAGAGAGTCCATAAGTTGCTTAATTATGTGCTATTGTGAATGGAAATGGAAACACTCTCTGAAGGACAATATTATGGAAATGCGAGCTCGATAATTGCGGGCTCGCCAGAGCTCCATCCTCCTCTAAACGATTACCTGGCAGAGTGCCAAATTTTTAAGTGAAGTAACAACTGACTTGGATAATGAAGATGCCAGTTGTTCTTCGAGGATATTCTCAGAGCCATAAAATCATAAAATTTGTAGTGCTCTCATTTAGAAATTGATGCGCCGTCTGTCCACATGTATATATGTTTGCATTACTATATTACTGTCATCAACTGAATTGGTGCACACACACCATAATCATCATGATGACGTTTGTTCAAACACATGGCCATCAGAATTTCACAAAAGATGCTCCGGTTGAGAGACAAAAACGAGGAGGGTTTGGAGGAGGAGCACTTGAAACGAATAGAAAAGACCTACTGGTGGAATAATCGAAAACCTATGCCAAGAGAAAATTTAGAAAATGAATTTTCGAACGAAATCTCAGAAACGGTTAGACAACCATTTCCCTCGAAATCTGTTCAGGAGTTACTGAGCTGCACCTAAATTCGAAACGCTAAGCTGATAGAGAAGTAATTAGAGACTATAGAGAAAATGAACATGTAACTCAGTACTGTTTGTTGACTTTTCGGATTTCGCACAGATGCCGTCTGATTATATGCATCCCTCTCCCGCAGTAGAAGCACACTCACATACAAACAACAGAAGCTCCCATGAGAAAAGAGAAGAAATGAATATGGAAGAGTTGGTCTTACCTGGAATCTCCATGTACAATTGTGAATATTAATCAGTGCATAGAAGGGAATATATTAAAGAGGATGTCCACTCTCTCCGGAAGAGGTTGCTTCCTATTCTTCTATCTCTGGCACGATGCCAACACAACACAGTAGAAGAAGCAAGATTAGGCAAGAAAAAGGGAGGGAAAATGTGGGAGTCGGCTGGTGGTAGTGGTGGTTTGGGTGGATGCGACAGACGGACGGACGAGGTCAGTGGCCACGCCCACTTTTCTGTGGAAGGAAAGGAGACCGGAGAAGAGTGATGTTCTGGAGTAAAGGGATAGTGAAGGAGAAGGAGATGTAGTCGAAGAAGAATAATGAAAGAAGGAATGGTGCGCGAATAAAAAGTCATACTCAAAAAGAAGATGTAGCAGAGAGCATGGAGCTTTGATTTATGAGATGAGGGTTCAGAGGGAGAGCTCGGAGAACAAAAAATGCAACATTAGAAGTTGGTTTTTTGATTTTCTGGAAACGAATGTTCATGAAAAATTCTGTCGAATTGGAGAAGGTGCTTTCAATTAACAGCAGACACCAAAGACATGAAGTTGAAGTGTCTACAGTAACAAAAAGGAGCACATGATGTTCTAGAAGTCACTTCTAAACTGCAGAGCTTTGTGGATACTGATTTCAGACCCAATTCATTTTTCAAAGCTTTTCGATACGAATTTTCGAGTACCTTAAAATCACCAATACTTAATCAAAAAACAGAGGAAAACAAAAAGACCTTCATCAAAAAGTCAATCAAAAATGGAGCAACTAATCCACGGAATAAGAAGCTGGTCTCTCCTATATACACATTTATTTACGACGTTTACTACCACCGACGTTTTGCCATAAACAATCAGCAGGTCTACCACATAGGACCTCCTATATCCGTTCTGAGCCCCTCCTTCCGTTCCGACTCGCCTCCCGTCCAGAACACCCCCGTTCAATTATGGCCTTTCCTCGTGAAGAGAGAGGGACCGTCCACCGCGTATTATGCTCCTACTCGCTATTATACGGACCACGCACATCCATCTGCCCCCTCATCCCTTTGAATTGGAGCACATGCACACACATACCCTCATTCACCTTTTGGATACTATGTAACAAAAGTGACACAAACAGTGCGGGGAGGAAAAGACTGTATGAATGGATATCGAATTACATGGAATGGAAAAATGGAAGGAGAGAAATTTCATTTTCGAAATTACAAGAAGGGAGAGAAGAGCAAAAGTCTAATTAGGAAGACCGCCCTGGGAGTCAAGGGTAATGAAATGAAATTGGAAAAAGGCAAAAGAGAGGGACCGGACCACCACCAATACATAAGGAATTCTTGTTTTATTCATTCCGAAGGGTCCGATTGCCCCGTGCTGCCGAAGAGGAGTGAAGGACAATAGGAATCTGAAGGCGTGTGCCAAGTCAAGTGAATGCGGAGCGGCAGAAGTAATCCGTGAGGAGGCTCCTCTCTTTCTGTTGCCTCACAAAAGGAAGGAGAGCAAATTCAGAAGACCTCTGGAGCAACAGGAAAAGGGATGTCAAAACGAGGAGGGAACCTAATTTATCTGCAATGTTTTTCAAGTCTCCTTTTTTTCGTTTTTTTTTTGAGTCGAAACGAGATAGGAGAAAACTCGTTTTTTCTCTCTTCTTTGCCATGTACCTAATACTCTGACGGGTAGCGGAGCTCATTTTTCTCCTTTTTGGCTCCCACTTTTTGTCAGTCGAGACAAGAGAAACAAGACAACACAACAACAAAACAAGAAGATGAAGCGAACCTTCTCGTTTTCTTCTCTTTTTTTTCTCCTGAAGACGTATTTGTTGAGCCAAAAATGCTCATTTATTGGCTCGGCTCTCTCAGGGGAGTCTCCACAACAGAAAAAAGAAACAGGCGGTCAGTTGAAACGAAAAAAAGTAGGAAATGAAGGGAAAGAAGATGTTAAACAGAAAAGAATTGGATGAAAATGAGGGGATGGTAGAGTTTTGGAGACAAGCGTTCCAAGATTTTTTAGTTAAAATAATAATAATATGAAGAACGGTCTAGAAATTCATTAAAGTCAGGGAAATTCTGAATGTAGAATATAGTCCGAAACGAACAAGAATGAATCAGAAAAAACAGGTTGCCTAGCTTCAGGACAATTTCAGAAATTCTAGAATATTTTCCCGCAGTCCGAACATATTCTTCGCTTCGGAACCATACGGAAGAGAAGGAAGGACGAGGACACATATGGTCTTTTCATTCTCGGGTGTTCAGTCTCCTCTTCCTCTTCCCTCATAATAAATATATTATTAGAAATTAGAAGTGGATTCATAATGAATGAATGCATCATCTAGAGTACCTATCTATCTTTGCAGGAAATCCACTCGATCGTCGATGATTTGTCATTGAGACTCGGGAATTTGGGAGACGGTTGGTTGGAGAGCAGTCAGACGTCTCCTAAATATTTCGAGTTCACACCGATTGAGCTCCATGCCATTACGGAGAGACTGAGACTTCCAGAACCGACGGCACCAGGTTTGTCATCTATTTTAAAGTTTTATCAGTCCTCATTCTCGGAAATTCAAAATCTTCAAAATTATAGAATTCAGGGTTGAGTACTGATTGTTTTGCTGTGAAAAGTTTGAAGTCTTTTTTTACCAAGAGCATATTTCTGTATGTAACTCAAAACATCTGTTCCCAATTTTTCAAATCTCTAAATTTTCTCAATGACTTCCAATTAGTTCTCACAAAACTTTAGCCATCTTATCTATCATTTGAATCACTCCCATTCATAATCCGTCAGTTTCTATTGTTTCGTTAGTTCCAGATGTCAATATGGTCGCTGACATTGGAAACACCATAGACTTCTTGCATAGAGTATGTGCTCTAAAAATCAGGGGACAAAAAGGATATGTGGGAACATCGAATATCGTATGGAACTCTTTGGATATGAGTCTCTACTTTTGTAAATCACTCAAGGCTTTATGGGTTCGTTATATCTTGATGAATCTCAAAGAATAGTCACTTTTTGTAGATTGCTGACAGTGATGTGTGTCGTATCAATGGAATAAAAAGTATTCGAGAAACTCTCCGTCGACTCGTTGTTCATTATTCTATGAAACGAATCAAGGATCTGTTGTTTGATGAAGAAGATTTGGAAGCGGCATTGGAAGTGGAGGAGATGGGAGCATGGAAATGTTTGGAAGAAGTTGATCTTTCATTTAATGAGATTAAATCATTTGATGAGAGCATGGTAATACAAACAGAGAGATGGCTGAAAAATAATTGCAGCTTTTTTTTAGAAACTGCTCCCAGAAGTGCGAATTCTGAACGTGAGCTACAATTCCATCACGGATATTGGATCTAATCTCGCTTTCCTTTCTTCTCTCACAGAGCTTGATTTGTCGAATAATACGATTACGAAGATTGAGGCGTGAGTTTTGTTTCTAGAATAATGGGATTACGGTTAAAAAATCTAACCAAAAATTGCAATAGTTTTATGAAACCGTAACGGAATTTCAAAGAAGTTGGCGGCAACTGAATTCAAGAATAAAAAACGCTAAAATGAAACTGAAAATTTTGTATCGAGAACACAACACCAACCGTCAATTATTTCTCAATTCCTACCACACACCCCCACCACCACATTCGACCTGCCAACACCTATAATTTCCGAGAGCCATAAAATTGAAACACATTTCCCTCATTTTCCTCTATTATTTCACCTTCACCTTCTCTCCCTTATTACCTGTTTTCAGATGGAATGAGAAATTGGGAAATGTGAAAAAACTGGTCCTGAGTGAGAACGCCATCGAAGATTTGACGGGTCTCGGCAAATTGTACTCGTTGGAATACTTGGATGTGAAGGGAAACAATATTCAAACACTTGAAGCTGTTCAGGGAATCGGAAGACTTCCATGCCTCGAGATCCTCCTTCTTCGTGATAATCCGGTTCGAAAAATTGTAGAATACAGAACGAAGGTTCTCGAGCTGTTCGGAGAGCGTAGTAGTGAGGTAACAACGCTTTTGATCCTGAATTTGGGCTGGAACTCAAATTGTTTTGCAGGTGAAATTGGACGGACGTCGTCCAGAGCCTCGTGAGTTGGATACTGTACGTGTCCGAATGGCTCTCCGAAAAGCGAAAGAGGAGAAAGAAGAAAGAGAGAGAAGACGAAAATAGAGAATTGAAGAGAGAATCAGATATATTTCCGGAGAAGATGTCAGTCCGAATGTTTCTGGATCTTTCTAATTTGTTTTTAAAATACGGATTCTAATGCATTTTACTTATCGTCTTATTGTGTGTATTTTATTATGTAATTAACATTTTCTGTTGGAATAATAAGAAAGGGTTCGAGAATGAAACCTCCTTTATTGTAGTTCTATAGTCGGAGGAACAGTTCATTGGAGGTCTCGAAAAACTCTTCATTATTATTCCCAACTATTATATATCCTATCTCTTTTTTACGCATAATGTCTTCTGGTTCCTGTGGATTTATCTAGTCTTTCCCCCCGTGTGTCTACCCTCTTACCGTATTCATCCTCCCTTTTTAGAGCTTTTAATTTCATTTGAACTCAACTTTAACTTTCTTTTTCTACTTACTTTTTTCCTAATCTACTCCTGTAGTTTTCGGTGCTTTTCTGGTGATTGTCTCTTTTTATCCCACTGAACTTCTAATCGGGATCAGGTTAGGTTTGAAGGATTCTCATCAACGTTATCTTGAAGCATGAACGTCATATCGGCACGCTTTTTGTTCCAAAAATATCCAAATATAAGCCCGGTTCTATTCAAGTCTTAACCTACCGATTCTTCATCCCGTCTCCCACTTATTTCCCGATTTACTTTTACATGCACTTATCCATTTTTCATTTATGTAGGGGTTTAATGGTTGTGGATTTCATTTTTTAAATCTATGTGTAATAGAGATGAATAATAAATGAGTGAGATTACGTTTCACTATAATCTTCGGATCGTTTCAGATCTTCGAATCGGATCAAAAAGAACAGAAAATCATCAACAAATTGCTCGGATTTATTCAAATATCTCTCTTTTATATCAAAAATCGCAAATGTAATTTTCATCGAATGTTACGAATCAATACTGAAAATAGCCGATATTATATAGATTATCAAGAAGGGAGTTCCTCTTGAGCATCGGTGAATTTCCATTAGCTGCGTATCGACGACTGTTGCTCAATAGTCCGTTGAGCTCCTCGTTTCGAGCCATCATCACGTCCTGGAATGAGAGGGAGTGAATGGGGAATGGCAAAAAACAGAGAAGACCACGGATGGGGATGAACTCGCGAGGGTGTTGGTTCGAAACTCAAAAACGTAATCTACTGCGCCACAAAGCACAGTCTAGACAGTGAGATCGAGCAATTCAGAATATTAGAACAAATGTTAATAAACGGAGAATAAAACTTACAATGAATCGTTGGGCATCGACGATAGTGGTGAGCAAGAAGAGAACGGCCAAAAAGAGCAAGAAAGTCTTTGACATGATGATACCTGGAAACAAAAAAATGTAAAGAGAGAAGAAGAAGAATACGTAAAGAAGGGAACAGAGAATGAAGATATAATCCATCTGACATGTCAGATGCTCTTTTTCGGGACCATTAGTTCTTCTCATTTTTCTCTCTTTTTGGTTCGGAATGCCCTCAAAAAGAAAAAGATATCCAGTGAAACGTCATCTGAGGATATTTATTCTAAACGATCCGAAAAAGATAAGACGGAGCAGAAACCTGGATGGATTTCAATCTATTAAATATGTTTGTCAGAGGAGGGAAGCGAGAGCACAAACTGAGATATGGGGCGGAGATTTCGGGGCGTCTTTTATGTGACTGAAAGGGGCGGAGCCTGGATTCCGGTGAGCACTCCAAAACATCCTAGAGAAAAAGAAGAAGAAGCAGAAGACAAAAGAGAGGAAGATGTACATTTTTTAGTGTTTTTGCTTGAAGAATCTTGGAAATTGGAACATTCAGGAACACTTTTACCTGGAAAATGGGTGTTCGGAATGGGGACAAGGGGGTGAAAATGGAATGAAGTGAAAGTGCGTTTTCAGGAGAAATATGGAGGGTCAAGAAACAAAAATCCGAGTTTGAACCAGAGTACCGAATGACCATCTGAGTTTATAGAGTCCTTTAATACGACGGCACTAATTGCAGAGATTGTCTTCCATGACACAAATTCCTGGTACTAAAGTTCTATGGCTTTTATATTATTTTCTGAACTTCTGAACTTTATTCCGCTTTAAAAAATAATCTAAACAAATCTCAAAAGCTTAATGATCCTTCAAAAACGTCACTCAATATCGAAGTTTTGCAAAAATGAAGTCATCAACTTCCAGGACTCTCAGACTGCACGCTTGGAGTTTAAAAAAACTAGTTTTTCTTTTTGCTCATAAGAACACTTCTAAGCTGCTTCGTTTTTTTTCCAAAGACTCAAAAGATTATAAGGTTTTGTTTCCTTTTCGGATCCAAAAAAGGGCCTTTCCTCCGGAGAAACACTTCGTCACACGCTCTTCTTATTCTTCTCTCCCTCCTCCAGTACGAATGGAACACCTGCTCCTCGGAAGGAAAAAATTGTTATTTAATCTCCCAGTTTTCATAGCGGGTTCATTCATTTGTAGTGTTATTGTTGGTTCCAGACACTATCCCGGTACCAATTTTGTATTTTATTCAAATATTTCCGGGAACAAACTGCTTGATTTTCTGAAGAACAGACATCACTTTGACAGGTGATTTGAATAGTTCACTTCTAGAGAAAGAGAGGTAAATATGGATTACTGTTGGCTTTTAGGGAAGCATTGGTTCACTTGCACTTATTCATCCTTAGGAATGGAACAATAGACGGATTATTTCTGAGTAGGTTGTGTTCTAAGAGTGTAGGAGGACATGTCACAATATGATCTCATAGTTAAAGACAAGGAGCACATGTCAGAGGATACGAAAGATAAGGAAAACAAGGTTACATCGAAAGAATGTAGGAAATTTGGAGTTTAGGATGGTGTCATCATAAGGGAAGATGTGTGGAATAATGAGTAATAAATGGTGGAGAGAAGTCATTAAAAATGAGGAAATTGTTTCAAACTGATGCACTCTGAGGGAAATATCGAGCCGAAATTAGAAATGCACTTCTCATAATTTAGATTAAACTCTGTCTACTGCCACCAATAGTTTACATAAAACAGTTTCACTGAAAATCTAAAAGTTCCAGTTTGTGAATCTTGAAAAAAAATCGATTACTTCCCACTATTCAGAAATTCAAATTTAAATGTAAAATAGTAAATCGGATGATATAATCCTTGTCACTATTTGATCCTCTCCCATCATGGTGGTACAACTATCGTTTTCCTATTATCTCATCGTAAATCTGTTGATTCTTGCAGGTCGAATTCTGTTGAATTTTGTACAAAACAGAATTGAATCATCTATCATCACAATAAAAAAAGTTATCCGATTTGAATAATCTCCCCATGGAAGAAAATGATGTGAGTTCCAAAAACTGAAAATAGAAAAAAAAAACTACGAGGAAAATACTCGACTATCATTGACTGAATGGGAAGCTAAAATGACGAGAAAGAAGGAACTGGACGATTTGTTTTATTCATGAACAGTATACAAAAAATGACAAGTTCAGAAAGAGATGATGTGCTATGAATTTGGAATAAAGAGGTTGTGCTACTTGATGTCATGAGATTTCAGAACGTTTTAGAGGACAGAAGTTCAGCACTCACATAATTAGATTTATCTAATTATCATCGACGGTATACGTTTTTCAACCCGGTAGCTTTGCTTCTAGTAAATTAATCCAAACTGTAACCTCTTTCCCTTTTCTAATTTTTGCAGTAAGTTTCCTAAACTCTCCTGAGCTTCCGATTCTTTTGCACATAATGTTTCTGATGTTTCCGTGCATATTTTATGATTCCGGATGTATTGCTCATCATTTTATCGCTTAATACTTGTCACCCTAAACAATAAAACTAAAATAAACACCCCGTTTCATTTTTTCAAGACTAAGATACTAAACTTTTTCCCATTAACAATATCGGAACTTTACTATAAAACCCCTATCCTTTTGCAACTGGAAATCAGAATTCTCAAAATGAACTTCTATTCTCTCTTAGTTCTTATTGCATTCTACTTCACTCTCGCTGCTGGACACAACTGTCGTAGACATGGAGGAGGTGGAGGATATGGTGGAGGAGGAGGATACGGTGGATCCGGAGAAGGAGGAATGATTGTGATTGGAGCTGAGAGACCAAAAAATAATTGATTTGTGAATGAAAGTTAATAAAGATATGAGCATTCAAGTATTGATTTTTTTTGAGAGAGATAAGCAAAATACCTGGAGTTAAATTCTTCTCATCATTGTTACAAGAGCGCTTCTCTATTCTAACTTATGATCACACTCTTTCTATTGAAGGGGTAATTCATCTAGAGTTACCGAGGCCTTTTCAAGACTATTCCATGCATCATCTCCACTTTTGTATGACAGATAATTTTCCTTTGAATTATTTTTCTAATTTATAATTCTTCTTTTCCACCGGGCCCAGGTAGCTTATGAATCCTACAATTTCAATCTGAATCATCTGATTCATTTTAAGAAAAGGCCAAAAATCCACACATCACATTCAACCTTTTCTTCTTTTCAACCCACGAAATATGAATTCGTACTAACATCAAAAAATGTCTTTTTGAGATTAATCCGATCTGATGATCCTGCATTTTACATTTAATCGAATTAAATAACCTTTGAACATCAATGACATATATATTCTCTTCGTGTATTTCGTAAAGCTCATAAAAACAAGAATTTTGAGAAAATGAAAACGAAGAAAATATATATGAATATGTGGGGTTAAAGCACAATTCAGAGGACTTTATATTCTATATAAATTGAGCCATTTACAGCTAGAAATCAGAAGAAACGTAGCCAAATGAAGGAAATCGCACGTACTTGGAAACATCCCTTCTCATAAACTTTTGAACTGAATGAGCTAATAAATCAGAGATTTTCAGTTGGATGTTGATGGTTTTCATGAGGTTTTTATTGAGAAAAAGAGACTAGTTGGTCTTGAAAAGGTAGTTTCATTTGAATAACCTCTCACACTCACAATTTCATCTCGAACTTTCGATTGAAATCACCAATCACTTCCTCATTCTAAACCGTAGAACACACTCCTTCAAAAGTACATTTCAAGGTTGTATCGTTTGAAAAATTTATGAAATTCCAGAGAATATTTGTATTTTTCTCTCTGCTTACCAAACAACTGAATGATGTAGTTTTTGAAAAGAGTTGTACGATGTGTAATCTGCATATTTTATGATGTAAAGATTCCCTTTTCTTGTTGTCCGGAATTCATCGAAATGGCGGCGGATTTCAATTTCCAGGGAGTCAGAAGATGAGAAATAAGATGGAGTTAGAAGAATACCATTTACAATGATGGAGGAAAGAGGTGGAAGAAGTGAAGATGTTACATTCGTGGTACGAGCAAAAATGAAAATGAATGAAACTACAACTACAGTCGCTCAATAATTCGTATGATGATTTCGGGAGACTTCAGAAAAATTGGAAGATATTCTGTTATTAGTATCTGAAGTCTAATCGATTGTTTCTTGTGATGCCACGTGAAGTCTATGGTCTTACTCCTTATCTCGAACACATAACACAAGTTTTTTAATTCAATTCAATTTTATTATGTTCAAAATGAGTAAAATGGTACAATCAAGTGGAGAGATCACAAAAAGTTTCAGAAACCCGTGATTTATTTGATTATTAGAGTAGAAAATGATAGAAAAATCGAGAAAATTTTAAGAAAAGAGAAAAGAATTAGAACTAGAATTCAACTGAATACCTGAAGAGGAGGAAACAATCACTTGTAGTATGGACTGGTGTCTCTGCGACGAAGATAGGCGATCTTCTCTTGGACACGGTACATCAACTTGTGCAATTCAGGATACTCGTAGCATTCTTCATACATCACATCCATCGTTTTGCATTTCTCGAATGCCCAATAATCTCCGTCGGCTCCAAGAAGACGGTGCAATGCATGTCTCTTGTCATCACATTTGAGCAATTGGGTGCAATGTCTGACAATTCCTTCTTCGATTTCCTCTGGAGTGATTACAACGAACAGAGGTTTCTGAACTGGAGTAGAAACAGAATCTTCTTTTGCCTTTCTGCATTTGACTGGCGTTGGAATGAATTCATCAGCATATCTTTTCGGGGCACTTCTAATACGAGATAAGGAGCGGACCATAGAGTTAGAAGACGACATTTTGGAAAGAAAAGAAACGAGAAGAATGAACTGTATTCAGAAGAAGAATGAATGAGGGAGGGAGGGAGGGTTGCTAGGGTAAATGGTTAATTCTGCACCTATAAGGGTCTCGAAAAGATAGTCAATATGATTTACAACTCCTCCTGAGGAAACATCTATCCTGATGTGAAGGGAAATAGCGGGTTAAATAGGATAGGTAAAGGAACAAGCGGTTTAATCGAAAGGTACTTTTTGGGAAAATACCCTAATGCAGTATTCCAGAAACATATCTAAACTCACGATAAATCAATAGAAGAGAACAGTCGGGGATGTAGAAAGTAACTAAAAACCTGAAAAAAACCGAAAAATTCGGATTCCAAAGATTCTCAATTCAAAAATCAAGTTCAGCATAACGAACGTTGTTGTACTTTTAATCACTGCGGACAGATAAAAACCCTAACCGAATTGGACAATCATGTTTCCTGAGAATAATTGAAGATCTTGTTTTCTTTAACTTTTTGAAGTATATTGTTGTTGTTTACTTGCTGACCCAGAAAGTTAAGAATAGTAGTATCCGTGGGAACAAGTAATATTTCAGTGGACAGGATACTTTTTTTTGGGCGATTTATGTAAGAACCAACACATGAAAGGGGATGGAGAAGGGAGTTAAACCAGTGAAACTTATTATCCTTATTGTCAGTCACAGTTCAGGAGGTTGGTTTGAAAAATGTCATGTAAACTTCGGTATTCTGTTCTCTTTCATTGAAGTCACACGAGTTCAGATATGTTTCCAGAGAATTGTATTAGGGAATTTTCCCGAAAAGAGCCTGTTGACTAGACCGTTTGTTCCTTTACCCATCCCATTTAGTCCGCTATTTCCCTTCACATTAGGATAGATGTTTCCCCAGAAGGAGTTATAAATCATATTAAAGGTGGCCGGACAGGAAAGCCTCGTGGTGCAGAAAGTAGTGCAAATACGCAATTTGACGTAAGATGTAGTGTATGCACTAATTTGTTAGTTTACCATATTTTGGAATAAGACAAAAATAATTGCCATCTGTGGGGTCGAACTTACAATCCACGCCAGTTTGGTGCCGCGTGCACTACCGACTGAGCCACACAAGCGAAAGCAAAAGACGCCCGTTTTTACCCTTATGAAGGCGTCGACCTTGTAATTTTGAACAGGGGTGCTATGACTACTTTTTGAATTAAAATTTGAGTTCAGTGTTTTTCATTCTTCAATTCTACCAAAAATAATTTTTTGCTGTCCGGCCACCTTTAACTAACTATCTTTTCGTGACCCTTATAGGTGCAGGATTTACCATTTACCCTAGCAACCCTCCCTCCCTCCCTCATTCATTCTTCTTCTGAATACAGTTCATTCTTCTCGTTTCTTTTCTTTCCAAAATGTCGTCTTCTAACTCTATGGTCCGTTCTTCGTCTCGTATTAGAAGTGCCCCGAAGAGATATGCTGATGAATTCATTCCAACGCCAGTCAAATGCAGAAAGGCAAAAGAAGATTCTGTTTCTACTCCAGTTCAGAAACCTCTGTTCGTTGAAATCACTCCAGAGGAAATCGAAGAAGGAATTGTCAGACATTGCACCCAATTGCTCAAATGTGATGACAAGAGACATGCATTGCACCGTCTTCTTGGAGCCGACGGAGATTATTGGGCATTTGAGAAATGCAAAACGATGGATGTGATGTATGAAGAGTGCTACGAATATCCTGAATTGCACAAGTTGATGTACCGTGTCCAAGAGAAGATCGCCTATCTTCGTCGCAGAGACACCAGTCCATACTACAAGTGATTGTTTCGTCCACTTCAGGTATTCAGTTCAAATAACTTCTAGTTTCTAATTCTTTTCTCTCTCTTCATATTTTCTCGATGTTTCTATCATTTTCTGTTCTAATAATCATATATAACACGGGTTCCTGGAACTTTTTGTGATCTCTCCACTTGATTGTACCATTATATTATTTCGAAGATAATAAAATTGAATTTAATATAAAATATTTTGTTATGTGTTCGAGTTATAGAGTAAGACCATAGACTTCACGTGGCATCAATACAGTTGAGAAAGTTACAATGATTCTATTCAAAATGCTGGTTGGTTGCGCCATATTAAAACGTTTGCTTCTTGATTAATGAAAAGTTATTGAGGGTATGTTCTATATGAAGTTTGAATAGGAAGCGTATCACCAATGAGGTCAATGAGAAACTGTTCTCAGAGAGATTGCTCGATTGATCAAGTGGTTTTGTTTAAACTAGCTTCTTGGCTTGTTTGAAATTACCTTATGCTGTAACTTCACTTTTTTTTTCAGATGGTTCTTTCTGAATGAGCGACTTGTTCGAAATAAAATACCCGATTTCCAAAACAAACATCCCGGAAGTGTCTGAATGTCGGTTCAAGTTCCCTTTGATCTATCTCGTTTTTGTGTTCCATGTGATGCAATCATTTCAGTCTACACTCCATTGATAAATGACTCTTCCCCTCTCTCATGCTGCAAAAAAGGAAGAAGAAGAAGCGGAAATTTCTGACATTTCGGTTGAGCAGTCTTCTGATATTTATTGGTCCCTCCCACTCGTTTCTCGTCATTTCTTCCACATTTATTCCCGATTTATCTCTTTTGCCGACACAGTTTGGTACGTCTTCCGATTACAACGAAAAGAGAGAGAGTTTGCAAAAGAGTTTCAAATAATTCATCTTTCACCGATTTTCTCGCATTAATTCAATACGGAATTCCATTTAAAAAAGTGTCATATGTATGATTATTTCAACATGTTTCGTTCACTTTTTTCCCCTTACGATCATCTCGATTTGAAAGGTTTCCTGGCTTCTATTTTTGATTTTTATCACTGGAAACTTAAAAGGAAGCACTTTTGGTTGTTATGGGTTAGAGAGTGGGGGATGATAGGATTAAGAAGAAAAAAGAGAAAATGTGTAGTACTTGAGATACAGATTATGAAGATATTAGAAGAGAGAGGCTAATGGTAAGAAACTGAAAATCAAATAGGATTGCAATAAATAAAAATAGTTTTTTTTTGCTTTAGAGTTCTTGTTTCGTTAATCTAATTAGATTAGAAGAGGGATTTAGGGGTCTGGTTGAGATTGCTAAGGATAGTTATGATATTGAAGTTTCATATGCAAAAAATCAAAGTTTTGGTTTTCTGAAAAGATCATTTTAGAGCTTTAATCAGATTTGAATAAACAGATTTGAATAACCAACAAGTTCTCAATGAATTTCTCTATTATTCTCTGTTAGGGCTCAACTTGAACCACATAGTGTTCACAAGGCCTATTGCTATTGACAGGAAAAAAAAGTTTTTAGAAATTTTACAACACTTGTCTATTTTTCTAATTGAGGTTACATTTAATTTTTGCGAGCATGCGCTCTGAACAATGATCTTCAATTTCTTTTGAACATTCGGTTTGGATACTCACAACTGTTTGCAATTCACCCTCCGATTTTCTCGATTTCAGATGCATCGAACCATCAAAACCCTTCGAATTTTCCATCGTCAATTCCTCAAAGTAAGTGTTCTTCTGCTCCTTTCCAATTGCACCCCATGAACCCTCACTCTGCTTTTTTTTTCTAATTAATTCTCTCATTATCTGTTCCAGTCGCCCTACTAAACCTTTCATGATTTCATTATTTCTCTTGCAGCTTGCTCAAGTTGCGAACATCTTCTTAATCCCTCCCTCTTTCTTCTTTTTCTTCTAATCACTCTCATCGAATTAGGATGATTCCTTTAAGGGACACAGCACCGCCTTCTTCTTTTTCTTTTCATTCGTAATGCACTTTTTGTTAACAGAATACTTATTCCTTTGATTTCAGATGAAGTTGAATTGTTTTGGAAGGAATTCGGAGAGGAGTATGTATGAGTTGTCAAACGACGAGATGCAAGCAGTCAGAGATTCATGGAAGAGGTAGGTCCAGGTTTTTGCACAAATCTGTGTTAAAGGTGGCAGGACAGGAAAGCTACGAGGACTTTTCATGCAATTTCGCGTCAGTGTGTTGCAGCTCACGGTGTTTGAGGAGTTTGTATTACTGTAATTTGGAGTTTGCAACCACAGCGCGCTACAACACTCTGACGCAACGATAGTAGAAAAGTCAAGTCTCGGAAAAAGTCCCCGTAGTGATTCTGTTCCACCACCTTCAAAAGCAACACCCAGTTGACAAATTTGTGTTGTAATCCAGCTTGAATCCTGTTAAGTACACTTGAACTAATTTTGTTCTCTTTTTGTGGGACTACCCCAAATGATAGATGTTTGTTTTCAGACAAATTGAAAGTTTACTGGTAATAATTCTGAGAGTGAATTTTCTGATTCAACTTGTTTTATGATCCGTAACGGTTTTGATGACATGAAACCTATGATCCAATATTTCACCATCACCATTTCCTCCATCTCTCTTTTTTCCAGGCGGTCATAAGACAACTGAAAGTGTGATCTAAATTCGTTGATACATGTCTAGTGGATACGTTTTGTTTACGTCCTATCCTTGTAGACCACACATTCAAAAACTTTCTCAGAATAAATTAGAGATTGCTCTCCGAAAAACTAAAGATTAGTGGCATCACACTGAAAAAGTTTAGTAGCGGAAGACTTTATGGCTACAAGCGAATGTTAACGTGCACTTAAATGAGGAAAATGCTTTCTCCTTAATTCATGACGCTACATTCTAAGATCAAAGTCGCTTCCTTCTCTTGAATCAGGCGCCTTTCCATGGAAAAGTTTGTCATTATCACCGGATGTTTCATCCTAATTTCCTTCCTAGTCTACAACTAAATCTCCATTAGATCATTCTGACCAAATGTCTTCAGAGCCAAAGAACGAGAAATTGGGAAACATATTCTCCAGGCACTGATTGAACGGAAACCACAATTCAAGGATTATTTCGGAATTCACGTGGATGAGAAGAATGATGACGTGTTCAGTTGTCGTGAATTCATGTTGCAATCTCATCGAATTCAGAATTTCTTGGATACAGCTGTGTCGTCATTGGGATTCTGTCCAATTGGGAATATTCATCAGATGGCATATCGCATTGGACAGATCCATTTTTATAGGTGAGAAAGGAGGTTCAGGACCATTGGTCACCTGGATTTTTTTGAATAATCCTTTAGTCCTCAAAGTTGGCAGTACTCAGTCATGATGGTCGTTTATTCGGTGGATCTCAAAACCAATGAGTTCTTTTATATTTTATGTTCATGATCACACACCTTTTGTGATGAATTACACCAAAACTAACACAACAAATCGTAGGTACATGATCATTTATCAAAAGTGTGTCTACTGATACATTTTGCAAAGTGTTATGATAAGAAATCAAGTGGTAGACAATCTTTTTTGATCCCCAACTTGACTCTGTACTGTATCTTCTTCACTTCAAGACTCTCTCTTTTTCAAAGAAGTTAACAAAAGTCTCCTACTGTTTCAGAGGAGTAAACTTCGGTGCAGACAACTGGCTGACATTCAAAAAAGTGACAGTTGAAATCGTCACTTCAGATGGAGGAAGTTCATCCAGCAGTACAATCGATTTGAAATCAATCCCTTCATTATTTCCATCAAGTTCAAATACCGTAGTCATTGTTGGATGGGAAAAGTTCATGAGTTCAGTTATTCGAGAAATGAAACGAGGTGAGTTTGGTTGTTTCTCAGAAAATATTTACGTTTTTCCGGATTTCCGATTCAATTCCCACGTAATTTATTTATTTAGAGAGAGTTTTTAGTAGTTGCTGCTTATGCAAAATGGGAGAATTTTGGAATAGATTGTAGTTTGTGGTTTTGAAATTCATGTTGGTTTGGAGCAAAATGAATTCCTCTGATTCGACAATCAACCTGAATACTTTCAGGATTTTTGGACGAGGCTCGTCGGAATTGTCACGACGAGGAAACGCGCTTCTGACAATCAGATGATGATGAGGAGGAGGAACAGGAAAAAGATCAGTTGTCAGTCGTTTCGGATTAATTATTGCCTCCTTTTCATATTTTATTTTTTTGAAATTTATTATATAGGTGAGAAGGAAGATTGGGAGAAGAAGAAGAGAAAAGTGGGCGGCCTGAAGGGTTACTGTACTTTTCTGAAAGGTGTACTTAAAGGTCGTTTCATTGATAACTATAGGTCCAAAGGTTGTTAGAGAAGGAGGCGGATCCCATCTGATAATTCACTTTCTTCCCTCCGAAAAGAAGAGAACTTTGAACCGTTAATGATGATTAGCATTGGTCAGTTTGTGTCACATGGGAGGCGTCTCTTTTGTTCCATATTTGAAGGCAATTTTCGTTTAATTTGGAAGAGACGATTTGGTTCTTTTTTTTCTAACTTGAGAAATTTGTTCGTGATTTTTGGAAGAAATTTTGTTCTTATTCGTAGTGAGGCGAAATGAATGGATGATTTTTTTTCTTATTCTTGAGTTGGCCAAGCCAGTTGAAGCTTTGTGCTTTACCAGCTATGGTTGTTTTGTTTTGAAAAACCGGGACCGAGAATGTCCTGCTTCTACTTTTTTGATATAAACTTCATTTCCAAAAAGAGTCCTAATACAAAAATCACAAAATAATTTTTGAACTTCCAGTTAACATGATTTCTATCAATTTTTCCAGTCCATCTCTCTCCAAGGTCATTATTTTCATCTGTTTTTCCGCTCTTCCTTCTTATTTTAGTACCTATTTTGACCGATTTCTGACCGATTTTATTCGTTTTTCAACCAAAAAGTCCAAAATGCCATTCATTGGAAAACAACCTAATCATTATGTACTTTCTCCGGAACAACCACAATTAAAAGAAAGGGAAGTTAGTCACTACCTTTTGGGTAATTACAAAAATCAGTATCATCACGTCTTCTTCTCCTTTTTCTTCCCTCTTTTTTTCTCAAATATGTCCAAATGATCGTTCCTTCTCCACGATTTCTGATCACTTGCTTCTTGATATTCTCGTATCTTTTTCTGTTCACCCCATCCCTCCTTATCATCATGATCATCCACCAACTTTTTTCGTTTTTTCCCCCCATTTTCATCGTTGTCATGTCTCCCCCCAAATCTACAGTAAGATGATTTTTGGCCAAATTTCGCGTTTATGATTATATCAAATTGAAAATGAAGATTGATTGTGTCTGATGAAAGGAAGAATCGTACCTGATCTGATAGGGAATCGTCTAAGGTTTAGGTTTCGTGATTATTTTGAAAACATCATGTCGGATGATATCTAAACGAACTTTGTCTTTCTTCCACTTGGTTCTGGTTCTAATGGGCGTGCCGTTCGAAAATGGATTATATGATTAGGTCAGAATCTTTGAATAGATATCGCTTGTCTGTAGTTCATGCATGAGGATTACTGTAACCAAGATGTTATGCAGGTAGGGGATATCAGATTCGTACCGAATAGGGGTTTGCTTTGAGGTTCTCATGAATGTTTAAAGTGTAATTCTAGTTTTACCTTGAGATTGTTTAGCAGTTTATCACAAATAAAAATAACACATCTTGGACCCAATGTAATATATCAAAATGTTTGTCAGTCTATAACTTTTGCAAAATTTATAGATCATAAATTATTAGTAGACCGAACCTTTGTTATTGTTTCACCTGTACCTAGTGCATTCCGGAAAGTGTGAAGACACTGTTTTAGTCAATGAATTGCCGTTTCTGAAAATACCATTAGAAAAGCCTTACTTTGAAAATTCTGATTTGTATTCCAATAAGTTTTGAAAACACATATACATTTCGAAGAAACTTATTCATTTTTTTTTCTCATTCACTTTATTTTTTCGTTATCAAATCACATCAAATTAACACAAAACCACCCTTACTCTTTTCCTCTTTTTCTCCGTTAACCACCTGTGATGGTCAAGTTTCGGAGAACTTGTGACCTCTTCTATTCCTCTCTACAAACATTGATTTCCAGAAAAATGTCAAAATCAGATTGCGAGCCACTTCAAAAACGCGATTCAATAACTCCAAGGGCATATGTGAAATCCTATTGTTGTTGTTGTATGTTCGATAGAAGGAGAGAGGATCCAGCTATATTTGATGTTTGTTTTCTTGTTTTATTAGGAGAGAGAGAGGGGATCATTGTTCTTTAGTTTTGGGTGTGGCACGGAGTAGAGAAGCGTTTGGAACTAGATAGGCATACGTGATATACTGTAATATTTTTAATAGAAGGGCAGGGAACACTTGAAATTGATATCCGAATCTTGAATATCAAAGCTTTTTTTCCAGGAAGAAAACATCCGATATCGAGCATTTTTTGGCACAATGCACATTCGACAGGTTCTCGTGATTCTTGCAATTATCAAGACCATTTTAGTGTTCGGTTTCCTTTTCCTTCAAGTTATGGACACCGAATCTCCTTTGGGCGTTTTTTGTGAGTTTTTGGTTTCACAAACTTTAAAATTTTAAAAATTGTAATAAATTTCATGAAAAATGGGAGGGAAAAACAGGAATTACGGTAGTTTATTGCTTCTGAGACTGGTTATCAAATGATCTTTGATATGGAAAATGAGAGAAGGAGAGAGAACGATGAAAGAAACTACCGTAGTCCTCAATTCTAGGGAAGGAAGGAAAACAATGTAAGACTATTTTCAGCTGCCACATTTGCATTCCTCACAGTTTGTATCACAAACATTCTATTGGTTGCTGGAGTCCGTCTGAAGAGGTATGCTAAACGGTTCAAGAACAAGTTTGTCACGAGGTTCAGATACAAAAAAAATCATGAGTTATAGAAAAGGGTATGATAATAAACAAACTATGTACTGTAGCCCTCTCATGAACTCAGCTGAAACTTGTTTTGCACTGTTGCAATGCATTTAGATAAATGAGTTTTGAATGATTTCTCTAGCAAGTGAGTTTTCGAGCACCCATAGAGTTTGGCACCAGCAAACCCTGTATAACTCATTTCTACTTCCAGGTACATCTTCTTGATTCCCTATTTCACCGTATGCGTACTATTCATCTTCGTCCTAATCCTTCATCTTTTCGTTGATTTCCTCGATACAGCCAACTCAAAAAACACTGTCGAAATTCAACCAGTCCTTCATAATACTGTTTTGGTAGGTATTCCTTTCTCCCTGGGTGGTTCATAATTCATCTCATTGCAGTTATTCATGATTTGTTTCGAAGTCTATATGCTTTCCGTTGTCTGGCGTGCTTTCGTCTACATTTGCGATTTCAATATGCAACGACAAATTGAGAAGATCGTGCAGAAAAAGTAATAATCCTATTTAGGGGATTGGGGGTTCTGGTTACGCAACTAGAAAACGAAAGACATCTTCAATAAGACTGCATCCGCTTTCTGGAAAACCTCTAAAAGAGCAATTATATCGGAGGACATATTTAGAACTCTAGCTTTCAGAAAGGTTTTGCGTTTAGAACCTACAGTAGCCGAAACCACAAACTACAGGACTCTGTAGCCTTTTCTCTGCCCTCTGACTGCAAATTCACGATTTTCGATCAAAACTCTTTTTGTGACTAATTCATTTGATTCACCAATTCTTATCAAGTTACCCCAAAAACTTCCATTCACCAAATTATGCCTTCTCCTAATCCTTCCTTCCTTCCTTCTGAATTCTGAAGTTTGTCAAATTGGTGTGACTCTAGAAGAAAATGAACGAATATGTAAGGAGGGACGGCGAATGGGGTACTCAATAATAAAGAATATTTGAAAACGACACGCTATTCTGATAAGAGTAGCCTGATCAAGTTAACCTAGCCTTACTATGCAACTTTTTTAGTATCGTCAACGTTGAAAACTTACCCATTCCTGTTTGATGTTTCCCTATTTTCATGAATTCAAATTTTCAGATCAATGGTCAAAAGATCGTTTGACATCGAATACGATCTCGTCCGAAATGAAATAATAAAAGCGGAAGTGAAAGCGAATGAAGAGCTCGTTTAACCCTCCGAACGTATGTACTATTATCCCGATTTGACTACCTCCATCTCTCCGTTCTATTCTCATTTTTGATCTCTTTCAAATCCTTTAGCTTTCCTTCCTCCTCTTCCCATTTCATTTTCCCCCTCCAGAGTAATTTAGTTATTTGTTCCTTCTTTTTTCTCAACAAAAAGCCCAAAACGATTAATCGAAGAATAAGAAAGTAACAGAGAAGACAAATTGGAGGAGGGTCTCTCCAGGAGACAATTGTGTACACCGGATCCGAGACGTTCAACTAATCCGCTTTCGCAGATTTTTTGCTTCAAGTCATACTTAAACCATTTCCGAAAATTTACTGCTTCATTGTGTATTCCCAGGAAAGTATGCTTCTGATCCTCGTTTTGTTCTTTTCATCTCCATTTCTTGTTGATTCTTTTCTGTTCGGCTTTGGTGAGTTCATTCATTAATGAAATATTAACTGAATCCTGATTTTTGAAATAAAAATAAAATAAGCTCCTAGACTGACAGCGCATTCCGTGTTTCTGCACCTCTAAAAAATAAACTATTGATTTTGATAACAGATAAGATATTCGAGAAAATTGATTGACTACAGTAATCCGTAGACGTTTTATGAAACCGAGAATCATCAGAAAAGTTTAGCATATCTGATAGCGTTGAATCCAAAGATTTGTATGTGAGCATCATATCAATTGGCTCATCTCAATCAGCACGATAACTTCAGATGGAAAATATATAACATAATTTTTCAAAGAATTTAGAATTACTCTATCAGATTTATACAATTACAGGCGGTGGCGGCGGATGTGGCTGTGGAAGTTCGTGTGGTAGCTGCAATATGGGATGCTCTTGTATGCCACCTCCACCTCCTCCAGTATGTCTTCCACCTCCACCACCACCATGTCCAATTCCTGCTCCATGTCCTGCACCACCTCCACCTTGTTCTTGTCCGCCTCCGGTCACCATGTATCAGGTAGGTTTCATTTGTTATTGTATGACTTCTTATTGGATTTGCAGCCATGTATGGTGCCACAATATGTTCCAAGATGTGGTGGATGTTATGGTGGTGGATACGGAGGATACAGTGGAGGGTGTGGTCGGAGACGACGATCGATCAACAATCAGACGATACATTGATTATGAATATCTCTTCTTCTTCAATTTATCAAAATAGTTCAATAAGATATCTTTTTTTTTTATTTCAAACGAAGTTTTGTGTCACATTCCAACATGAATAGGAGAAGAGAGGATTCTAACATAATCGTGTCAAGATATTGAAGATATTGATAACAGAGAATAGATGATCATCATCAACTGAGAAAAAAGAAGTTGAGATAAATATCGGTTATGAAATGCTACCGAAGTTTGATTTCGAGTCAAGACGATTTTGAATCAAGACGCTTCTTATGCCTGTCTTTTCAGAACTTCGATAAAATCTTCCAGGGATACGATTCCATGAAATGTACCATCACTATCCAAGTCACTGAGGTACAATTAACAGCAATTGCTGCCGATCCGTTCTTCAAAAATGAGAAATCTCACGTCGTCGCAGATAGCAACCAAATCGAAATACCGTAAAAACTATAATAGAAGCACTCCTAAAATTGAAGGACCCCTATAATAGAAGGACAGCAAATGAGGTGGTTTGAAAAATAGAAGGACACCCTAAAATAGTAGGACACTTGCATAGGATTTCCACATTTCAGTTCTATGTTTCCATTAAAATTAGAAAAATTTAAACTCAGTAACAGCTTTTCGCAAAGTACAATTTGAAAAACAAATATTTCGAGTCATTTTTGGAATTGAAAATGGTGATACGTGTGTGATTTTCAGTACCATGCTTTATGCATAACGTATTTTTTCAACCTGCAAAATGCTTCGAAAAATAGAAGGACACCCTTTAATTGAAGCACCCCTAAAATATAAGGACACTCTACGAAGGGGGTTGAAAATTAGAAGGACATGTCCTTCAATTATAGTTTTTACGGTATTCACAAAAGAAAAGGACTTGAAGATGTGCAAAAAGATTGCCCTAAGCCGTATCCCGCGAAACAAGACGGCGCGATCGACTGCCAATAACGCCATTCAACTACTCCACTGCTAGCTTTTCAACATTTAACAAATCAACCAACACTGTATTTATTCTCGCCTATTATCTGTAAGATAATATTGGTCTACCGTAAAAACTATAATAGAAGCACCCCTAAAATTGAAGGACCCCTACAATAGAAGGACAGTGCATAAGGGGGTTAGAAAAATAGAAAGACACCCTAAAATAGAAGGACACTCTTTAATAGAGGGACACTCGCATAGGACTTCCAAATTCTATCTGATGCCAGTTACAGCTTTTCGCAAGGTGAAACTCAAAAGAGCATAGGTTTTGAGTCATATTTTAAGTTGAAAATGATGCTGCGCGTGTGATTTTCAATGAAATGCTTATGTATAGCTTATTTTTTCAATTTCGCAAGATGCTTCAAAAAATAGAAGGACACCCTTTAATTGAAGCACCCCTAAAATATAAGGACACTCTACGAGGAGGGTTGAAAATTAGAAGGACATGTCCTTCTATTATAGTTTTTACGGTATATTGAATAAACATTTCATGTGCTTAGATGTTTTCAGTTCTTGTATTTCACTATACAGACCAGACCGGACCGCCCTCCAAATTTCTGGTCCGAGGTTCAATTCAGATTCCACGTGGCTTCTAGAACTTTTTATCAAACATGAATGAGAAAGCATGAGACGGTCATTTTATTAATGTTACTTTCAGTAAGCAATCATGTTTAGTTTTTCATTTATTCTGAGAAAAAGACAACGAAAACTTCTGATAATTTGATTATTTTAGCGTTTTAGATTTTGGCTAAAGCAACGACACTCCGAAATTACGGAATTCGTGTTGTTTAGTGCTACAGTCACATTTTATTTTTGATTTTTTTTTGACGATTTGTGACCTATATTTGGCGATTTCTGTGATAAATAAACAAGTTTCAGCTGTAAAAATCTGTTGAAAAGTCACAAACGAAGTGCGAGTTCATGCCAAATTGTATATCCATGTGAAAAACTTTGATTTCTCGAAAAATTCATGTGTGCTCCAGTATACAGTTGAACCAGCGCCAATTTTAAGCCGCGATTTTTTTCTTCAGAAAACAACAAGCTTTTCGAGATGATTCTTTTTTCTTCAACGACACCGCTCTGAATTATTTTTGTAGCTCTCCCTTTTTCGCTCATGGTTCCCACGTTTTCTCTCTGTTATTTTGATCGCTTCGCAACATTCATGCTCATTTCAATCTCACTTTTCTATTACTGCCTCTCTTCCAGGGTTTCATTTTTCTCGTTGCCTCCGTTCCGATTTTGGCTTTTTTCCACATCAGCTTTCCACCTATTCCTTTCAGACTATCATGACCAACGCAGCAACCTTCTTCGGCGATAAAAGCAACACAAGAATGTGTATTCTCTATGAATACCTGCGCGGTCTGACTCCGAGGCAAGCGTTAAATGAGCTGGAGAAGGCGGGAAGCAAGGAAGTCAAAGTCTCCGAAATCATTGCCTGGTTCGCGAGATTCAAGGTTAATGAGTTTCGCGTCGATAAAGAAGTCGATCTGTGAGTCTATCTTTTATAGAGGTGATTTTATCAAAAAAAAAAACATCTCTTTGCAGAAATGAAGACTTCGGTTACAAACAAGCGTTGAAAGCGTACAACGATGCTGACGAACACTTCGATGCCGAAAATTTGGATAATTTAAATACTGCATTGTAAGCTTCCTGTTTCAATGATATTTCATATTTCCACTTTTCAGAATGGACTTCTTCAAAAAGCTTGATGGCCTGGTGACGCAGAAGGGCTTCAAAGTCAGCGAACTCGAAATCAACGTGAAGAATGAGGCTCAGCCTAGTCATGTGTTGATCGGAATCGAGTATTAAGGAAGTGAAGCAACGAAAGGACATCACGTTGTGGAGATCTATCACTGCGGGACCGGTGTCCTTGTTCGCCGTGGACAGCAGACGAAGCTCTGTGAGGGAGACAATTATTCCTATTATAGGATGTCGGTTGCCGTTTGCCAACAAGTGATCGAGAAACTTGATGAAAAGAACGTTGCTGTCAAAGCTTTGACACTCAGAATCGACCAAGAAGACAAAAAAGTTCCGCCTTATAGGCCAACGGATAGTTTTAACTTCTTCGGAAAGCTCGAGGGGAGTTTCGCAGCAAAATCTTTTGCTCAAGATCAGTCGAAGGAACCGACTATTGACTCTTCCGCCAGTCTTATGGAGCTTGCAAGACATGTCCGGGGTTTGAAACAACTGAACTTGAAGTACGAGCCCAAGCTTCAAGGTCTCGATCAGGTCGAGAAAATGAAGGAGGTTAGTTTTTTTCTCCAATTTCAACGCTTTTTATGTCTGTCTTTTCAGAACTTCGATAAAATCTTTGGTGGAACACGGCAAATGAAATGTACTATCACTATCCAAGTTACTGAGGAACTAAATACCATAGAGGAGCGCTTCCGAAATGAGGAATCTCACGTCATCGCAAAGAGCGATAAAATCGAAATTCACAAAAAACTCGAAGATGTGCAAAAAGATGAACCGGAACCCGCCAAGCAAGACGCAGCGATGGACAGCCAATAACGCCATTCAACTACTCCACTGCTGGCTATTCAACATGTAACAGATCAACTAACACTGTATTTATTCTCGCCTATTATCTGTACAATAATATTGATCTATATTGAATAAACATTTCATGTGCTTAGATGTTTTCAGATATTATACTCCACATTATAATTTTGTTTTTTAAAACTGTAAATATTGACATTTTTTGAGTCAAATGCTGAGACTAGTTGATTTTCTTGTTGGAACCTATTCTACATTCAATCATCATTCCTAGTTTTGTCTCCGTGCTTTTTCAGCACAACTTTCTACAAACTCTGAAAACTCTGTTTTTCAAATTGCCCCCAAAAACGACAATAACACGTGCGTTACTTCGGAGCATCGTTGGTTCCCTTTCAGCCTGAGTCTCTTTCTCGTACGTTGTGTCTCGCTTCAAAACAAGCCGTCGCTTCCATTTTCCTTCAAGCACTTGATGAGTGTTTTTCAGTATTTCGAAATGTTTTTCCTGTTTTATGGAAATAAAGTTGAAAAAATAGACAAAAGTATAATTATAAAGCTCGTGATCAACAGCTAAATATCAAACTATAATGAAGGC